>JXPG01020055.1:0-10287 GCA_001015175.1 Megaselia abdita
CTCTCCAGCGTGCAAGAATTTCTTCGTCGTTTAATAATACCTTTCCTGACGAGTTGGTAAAGAGGGTACTGTCAGTGGTGTATAGCCCTCACTCTGTCTTTTTACCTGTTGGTAGAACTTTCTAATGTCACATCTTCCTCTCAAAGCTTCCAACTGTTTCATCTCACTATTCTCGCTTGGCTCGGCAAAGACCGTGCTGGAAAAATCTGTAGACATTTCCATGTATTTCAGTGCTTCGATATTGAATACCCTGCTAGTAGTCCTATATGACTTGTTGAAAAGTTTCTTTCAAAACAGACCGAAAGTAAGATCTACTACTGACTAAAGTCATTTTTAGTCAATAAAATTTCGATATTGGCATTTTAGACCTAAGATTAGCTCCTCTTTACTGTTAGTAAGGAGCTCAAGGTTAGGTGGTGGTATGGTCGTCTCGTGGTCCAAGTACACAGACGTTAGTAGAATCCTTCCACTGTTGCCCATTTTTGAATGTTGCACATTTTTGAATGTGTATAGTACATATTTCTTGTGTAGGCTACGAACTTTAAAGCGTGCAGCACGCATTACGAAAATATTTTATTTCTCAGTGTTGGTAATGGTCAGTAACGGTCAGTAATAATTTTCGCTGGTTAGTACTTTCTTGAGTGAGTATTTTTTTGGGTGGGTGTTTGAGTTGACGGATTGACTTACTGACTGATGGCTTGGAAGTCGTATTTGTGGTAATCAATTTCTAGTTTGGCTTAAGAACTTCACTGTTATTCTTCTTAAATAGTAGTAATACCAACTATTTTTATATCAATTTAGAGTGGCATAAAATTTTCCTCAAACAGAATTTTTTATATGTTTTTTCCTCAAATTAATAATTTGATTAAATTAATAAAATTACAAGATAAAAATAAATAATTTTCCAAAACTATACCTACAAAAGCAACCAAAGTTTCAAAACAGAAGCCATCAGCAAAACCGTCATAACCTACATTTATTTGAATTTCACCTTTCCCGATACGGCATAAAACACACTATGAACTAAACTACACGCTAAGTAACTAACTAACTAGCAACCTTAAATTTGTTTGCTCTTGGTAAAGATTAGTCTCAGATAATAACTTTCTTTATTAGGACTGATTTCGGAGGCCATGAAGTCAACGTTTATGAAGAATGAAGACCACTGATATGACTCAGAAAGCCATCGTTTCGAACCATCTGCCGCTTTTTATGCAGTTCGTTAAGTGCAGTTGCAAGCTGATATTTATTTATGGATGCGGTTTATAATAAAGTACGGAAGGGAAACTTTTGTATGGTTTCTGTCCTTCAACATCAAGAAGAAGACTACGACAGCACCGAAGTACATCACATTAACAACAACTGTACATCCGGTAGGACGGTAGGATTATGTGTAATTTAAGTTCTCGTTTTCGTTTTTTTAGTTCACTTTCTCTGACTGGACTTATCTCGAAGGGTTACATTGAAGAGGAAGTGATTTTTATAATCCACAAAATATTTTTCAAATTTAAATTCCATCGAGAAAAAAAATACATCAAATAGTATAGACATCGAGTAAAGAAGAGAAGCTGAAAGAAACTGAAGTAGGGCATCAAACAAAATATGTCGACGAGTAAAAGTGAAATTATATTTTATATTTGTTTTCAAATGGTAACACCATTAACATGGTTTTTAAAACCAGTAAATAAACAAACAGTGGTAGCGTTGCGAGCTAACTATCCAACTATAGCTACAAAGCCATTGATTCGCTCTTTCTCTTTTGTCTTTGTCTCTGGCTCGGTTGGCTCTAGTTGCTGTTCGTTCAGCTTTTGTTACACTAATCTTAGATGGATGTTCCAGATTTATAATTGAGGTTATCGCCCGACCGATGCGATGCATTGCGATTGTTGTTGTTAGTTTGACTTTGTATCAATATGAATACATAGTGTAGTTTCTCTGACTAACAATTTCCATTCAGCGGAAGTTCCATTTTTCAGTCGAACTGACTGAATGACAAGACAACAGCCATTTAATTTCTTTGGTAAGTAGGATTTTTTTTTAGAAATTTGACTAGAAGCATTGAATTGTGACCACAAATTGACCCAGATAAACTGATAAACTTTTTTTCTTGTAGTCTTTGTCTTCCTTTCAGTACCTCGCTCTCGATGGTAATTACCTCTTCATCTTCTGATGGGTTTTATTTCTTCATTGGGCTGGGCAATAAATGTATGTAATATGAGAAAAGAACATATGTGGGATGGTAGTTTACTATATTATGCTTGCCTTGGGGAGATTAATTGTCTTTGGTTTTTAGGTTGGTATTGAATTTAGGCACAATTTGTTTCTTTCTACTGAAAAGGATATCATTTTCTAATTTTACAGTCAACATTTAACACAAGAGAAGCTATTCTGCTTGATTATACTATATTTGTTCAGGACATTTTAGCTGAGTGTAATCTAAACATCCTACAGATTTAAAGTCTCTGGCGGTCAAACTAAAAGACTTAAGTCACGAACTTTAGTCAAAACAGAGGAAGAAGATGTACGTAAATAATGTTAATTTTTTGGGTTTATTATGAAAAACCCGCAGTGTGCACTGAGGATTCAACTCAGAATCGTCAGAATGCAACACGAACAAAATGTAAGAGTTGTATAGCAAAAACTCCTACATGTGTAAGTAAAGCATTAATATTAATAAATTTAGTTAAAAGTTGTAGAGCTACTATGATCCGTAGTAGCTGTAGGGTTTTTTGAATTAATACATACATACATATCCAGCGACGAAACTTAAGTAGATTCCACTGAATGGATTAACCTCGACCATCTGTCTCTGGATCTAGCTGTTCTTCTCCATGTGGGTATACGTAGTTGTTCTGCGTCTCTCTGGACCAGGTCTACCCATCTTGTTCGGTGTCTTCCTCGTCTTCTTCCTAATCCCGGCTTCTTCTCGAATACTTGCTTAGCTGGTAGGTCGTCATTCATCCTCACTCATCATTACCTTATACAACCTCTCTTCTTTTGGATCTAAACGCCTTTTTAGTTGATTTGGTATTTACCTGTAGGCTTTTCTGATGTAGAGCTTCCTTTTCGAAGACTGCTCTGTCATATTCGGCATCTCGACATTCCCTTTTTTCTTTGAGGTTCCTTCATACCAATTATTTCTGTGGCTGCGGTTTTTATAGATTCTGCACATACCTTCCAGTAGTACTGAGCCAGTACCCGTTTATGTCTACTTCCGCAGGCAAGTCCAATAGTTTTGCAGTCACTGCGTTCTCATATTGATGTTTCAGTGTTCAGTGCTGCAGTGTTGAACTTTTGTTGTTGTATGTTTTACCTTCCAGTTGATATCTTAAAACGTACGCTGGCTCGCACAAGTTTATGATCAGCAGAGCACATATGTACTCCTCTCATGGATCTAATATCGGTGATACTCGATGCATGACGTACATCAAATAATACATGGTCAATCTGGTTCTTTGTGATTCCATGTTTGAAGATAAATTTTTTGGTGAGGGAAATACGTACTTTTCATTACTGGGCTTTTTGAGCGGTTGTTGAGTTAGTCGATTATGAATTCGTAGATAGTAGATAGTCTCCGTAGTCTTTTATCATTGTATTTGTGCGAATGAAGAAGATATCATAACGATAACCTAGGGACCAACTAGGGACAACCACTCAGACAATGATATTTTTAGGATGACATTGCTAAACCTTTGAGAAAAACATTTATGTAAAAAATGAAAAATTATTGAATCAAACTCCAAAAATCCATCATAATTTCGTTTCCAACAATATGAGGTTCATGTTTATTTCCCTTATAAATAAGTCAAGTAAGAACTTCGCCATTTTTATATTAATTTGTAACACAACTTAATCCGCCATATAATAGTTTTGCTTCATTTTTTCGGGGATCAGAGAAACTATTGCCCAACAAATAAAGAAAATGGTTAGATATATATGTACAAAAGAACAGACCACTAATTCTTATATTTTTATATACACTAAGCCACTTTTAGAAAAGAATCACGAAAAACATCAAAAGAGAACTATTTCTTTATCTTCAGTATTTTTCAAAGATCGTTGTTTCTATACTTTTGACGGTCGTGTTCAAAGTTAGGCTAACTTGGTAAGTAATGAATATATTTTACATTCTTCCTGAGAACTACCTCGTCGAATGCTACTTCGTTAAGTAGTAGCGGGTTAGGAGGCTTGAAGCCGATCTTGAAGCTATATATAGATATATATACCACTGAATGCAACGAAACGCTTTTTGAATTGATAACTTCCACAAATCTTTCGATCTGCAATGATGGTATCATCTGAAATCTATCCGGGCTAGGCGGACGTAATAGAATTAGCCTTAGTAAGAAGTAGATCTAGTTTAAAACTAGTCTGTTTCAAATGAAAATTCATTCTCTAACCATAAACTAATTAGGTATGATATAGACTTTATTCAGAATTCGCCTAGCTTTAGAAATCCTCGAACTGGGTTTGGTTCAAGAAAATTGATTATAGCAAGCTTAAACGTGTATAGATGAAAGTCCAAAAGGGGATCTTAAGGAAACTAAGGTTAAAATCACGATAGTTCTCATCTCGGAGCTCAATGTATCGTCCAACATTAGCCGGCCTGGGAAAAAGAATCTGCCGGCCTATTTTGATGAAAATCTCAGTAGGTTAAGAGAGACATTAGGACCCTTTCCTACAATTATATAGGACTTATGAATAGGAAGACTATAAATCTCTTGTCAAGCAGTACAAAAAAGCAAAGAAGACTGCAAAGGCGTTTCTGTGGAAACGATATACTGCGAAGAGATTGAATCCACACAGTTAGATTTAGGAGGATCCTTGCAAAGTCACAAAGCATGCCCACATTACTTCAAAAGGGTGACGAAAGCTGGGCCTACTCTAGTTCTCTAACGTCTTGGTGATGCTTAACGTTCCATGGTTGGACCTCTTTGGGAAGTGCATCACAGCAAAAACAGCAATCAGATTACTATCCACAACTGAAGGTAACACATTTTGGGCATTCGAATATTCTGGCAGAATATAAAATTAAAATCAGAAAACGTCTCCCTCTAGATCAGAATTTAAATGACGGTGTCCTTTAGTTGACTTCACTTCTTAACTAAAATTTAAAAAAAAAGAAAAGAAATAGAAGCTTGCAGAATTTACCTCCTGCTGTCGACAATTCGAAATTAGGTTAATGGTGGTTTGTAGTAGACACTTAGACTTTTAAAATAAGATGTCGCAGCGTTTTCTAATCTGCTTGCTAAAGGCTTACGGCCTGACGTCTTCATTTAAATACACTCAGTAAACACAAATGAAGCCAGCATTCCTTAATATCCACATTTGCCTCTTTGTGTTTCTTGTTGGAATTTCTATACATAAATATATGATTTATTTCTCAAAACTCTTAATATATTACTTATTTTATTAAACTAATTTAGTTGTTAAATTTGTTAATACTTCTTAAGTTTTTTGTTTTGGAGTTCATTAATAGAAATATAGATTAGATTTAATTGAATTTAAAAAATATTTATTGATTTGTTTTCTTAATAATCGTTGATATGATTGCTTTAGATCAAATGGCAAATTTGAAAATTATTGTCTTTTCATTGGTTTTTGTTGGTATTTGTTTGATTCTTCGTTACATATATTTTGTTTTAACTAACAATATTGTTTTTGTTATTTTTAGTTACTCGATTAAAAAGTTTTATTTAACTTTGTTGTATTTCTTTTTAAGTTCCATAAAGATTTTGTTTGATTTGTTTTTTCAAAAAGATTAATATATTGTATTATCTTTAAAAAGTGTTATTTACAGAATTAAGGTTTTTTGAAGTATAAAACAAAAATTTTTGTTGTACAGCAGTTTGAAAAAAGTTATAACACACAAAAAAAGCACAAGAATCTACCTACAATTGTTAAAAATACCATTATCACTTTGATCTAAAAGAAATCTAGCTAATATAAAATATTTATACATTCATCTTCAAATCACATAAAATTTATACAAAATACCTAAACTAAAAAAAAATCAATAAAAATCATGCAAATGGAAAAAAACCGCCTTCAGTTAATGAAATTCCGCCAATGTATCAGTAAATCACTAACTACATTAGTAATCAACTCAAAGCCAACACACAAAATGTAATGTCAACCTAATAGTTTCACTTTCATTACAGTTTATACACGAAACTAAGTCATCGATCAGACAAGACAGCCAGACTAAAGAAGAAGAAGTTGAAAACCTTTCTCTATACAAAAAAAATGACAGCTAAAGAAAGAAGAAAATGTTAGTCTAGAAACTCCATAGCCCTTATAAAATAATTTCCAATTCAATTATCATACCATAATTATAAGCATACTTGAAAAAAAAATATATCTCCATCGAAATTACTAACCGCCCTACTTTTTCTCACCTCAATGCATTTAATAACTTTCACAAAAATAAATAAAAATAAAAACGAAAACAAAAATAAAAATAAAAACTAACTAGTGGATCAAATATAAAGAACTTATACTAAAACCAACTATAGCCACCGCTTTGCTACCAAAAAGATAAACTATCTACTCCATACATGCGGTCTTTTGTGTTGACTCTACACTTAAACTCGGTCCAATAGTGGACTGAACGCCTGAAGGCTTTGCTTTATCTTTATCTTTGACAGCCGTAGCGATACCAACAAAAGTAAAAGAAATGAAAAGACCACAACATCCAACCACAAGTCCAAAAGAGAGTCAGTAAATTCTATTAATTAACCCACTTTTCTTACTTTCTTTACAATAGTTTTACAAAGCGACAAGAAAGAGTTGTAAAAAAAAGAGTTTCATTGATGGAGTTTTCCCGAGCCTAATTTACATAAGACGTCATTCATTTGACACAGTTTCTCGTTCAGAGGATCTTCGTTATGAGTGACCTCAAAATACTAACTCTCTTTTCATGCCGTTGACGGCTCGACGACGACATCGTCGTCGACGATAAACGCGACCGAAAGAAATAAACAAGAAAGATAACTACTTTCGCTCATGAAATCGAAAGTCATTGGTCTTTTTCTCTACACAACACATAGCGTTTAGTATATTCGTGTTGTCCTAGTTTGTATGGTTTCATTTCTTTTAGATGTTTTAGAACTCAATTTAAAAATATTGATGCATTTTGAGAGCTCAGATTAAATGTAGCACAAAAGTATAGAGGTTTTTCGTTGTACTGTAAGCACTTGATGATATCGATATGGGTTTTGTTGAGGCTATTAGAAGTACTCTTCTGAGTCTCCGCGTAATGAGGTGATTTTTTATTAGATTATGAAGAAGAAAATATTCATAATCTATACATACTCCGAAAGCTTAGGGGTAGAAACCCTCGAAGATTCTAGCCATGCAAATCTTACGAGAAACCACAAAAAGACTACCGAATAAGAACACATTCGAGACCGGGTTATTGTGGGAAAATGACAACGTCACGCTTCCGATTGCATTCAAAAGACTCCATTCGATACTTTTTTAAAATGTGGCGAAAAGTGGATGAAAAATGTCAATTTCAATCTTAACATTCTTCATTCTGAGAAAACAGTATTGACTATTTGTCATCAATTTTTAAAAAATGTTCATGAAAAGTATCTGATATTTAGTTTTCACTACTCGATAGCTACTTAAGGTTATATCTACATAAAAACTATTATTTTTTATTAACTATTTTTCATTAACTTTTCAAAAATGTTCATGAAAAGTATCTGATGCTTCAATAAAACAAAACAATAGATACTTTTTCGAAAATATGGCGAAAGTTGATGAAAAATGTAAATTTAACATCAGATACTTTTCATGATTGATGAAAAATAATCAAATCATCGGCTTTTCTTCATATTTTCGAAAAAGCATCTAAAACGTAAAAACGTTTAGATAAAAAAAATATTGTTTTTATTTTTTTAAAGAAAAATTGACCTTCAAATCCTATCTGGCAGTTTTGCACTAGTCAGTCAGCTAGTCGATCTGAGGGGTCGTTTTTGATTGGTTTGCGAAAATTGAATGTTTTTATGTAGAAACTTTCTAAGGTAGCTATCGAGTGTGGAAAACCAAACATCAGATACTTTTCATGAACATTTTTAAAGAATGACCCTCCATAGCCTTTTTAAGTAGTTTTCTTTATATAGTTTTGTGTATTCCCATATATTCAGTTTTTATCTAAATTTTATATTATTTAGCAATTTTTCGCTAGTCAACAAAATACTTTGTGATTTTCCAGACTTAGTGTATAAGCCCAAACACAGTGTTTGGCAAAAATATTTGATTATGACACTTCATGTTTTTCTTGGTAAAAAACATACTTTTAACGTCTGTAACTTTTAACTCAGTAGAAGGATGGAAAAAACTGCTTTATTTAGTGTTAAATTCTAGCTCTCAGCACCATAGAGAAGGACTGGAAGAAAGAGCTCGTGATACAGTTTTATTTTCGATCTTCGGGTAAGATATTTGGATCTTATCATAGCCATAAAAGCATTTGCAGGAGAGTATGGTAATTCTTTTTATTTCGGAGCTTACATCGTTTTCAGAAGTGGCTTCGGCGCCTAAGTAAATGAAGTTTCGCAAAGCCTCAAATTGGTAATCGTCAAAGTTGATATTTT
The DNA here is from genome assembly GCA_001015175.1 of Megaselia abdita. Classification (NCBI taxonomy): domain Eukaryota; kingdom Metazoa; phylum Arthropoda; class Insecta; order Diptera; family Phoridae; genus Megaselia; species Megaselia abdita. Next base: position 8,601 of record JXPG01020055.1, read on the forward strand.
GACCCAGATTTTCATGACTTGGTTCGCTTCTCTCGAGAGCAGGTATTTGGTCTTTTCTTCATTAACTCGCAACCCTATATCTTTTACTTTTTTTTTTTAAATGATTCCGCCACATGTTCTCCCGCCTTTGATGTTGTCCCTATCACGTCAAGGTCGTCATCGTATCCCAAAATTTGGCTTGATTTCGTGTAGATTATCTTGTAGTTTGCCACTTTCATGATTAACTCAAGAATGATGTTGAAGAAGCTATACACGATAATGCATCGCCCTGATCAGGGATGGGCGGTATGGTTAGTAACATTATTAACTTAACGGTTAGTAACGTTATTAACGTTAATTAACATGGCAGTTTAACCGAGTTTTGGGTTAATAATTATCCGGCCAAATAATTAGGGTTGATTTCAACTTNGCAAAATTTGTTGTTTTGGACACGGACATACGTTGTTGATATAAAAAAAAAAATAGAATATATTTTTTTATATTTCTGTCATGTTTTGTTAATGAAAATAAAAAACTTGTTTTTACTAAATGTTTTGGTAGATGCAAAATACCAAATATTATCTCAAAATTTTTCGTTCTGAGGAAAAAATATTGACTATTTTTCATGAGCTTTTACAAAAATGTTCATGAAAAGTATCTAATGCTTGGTTTTCTTGACTCGATAGCTACTTAAGATTTTATCTACATCAAAAAACATTCAACTTTCCCCAACCATCCAAAAACGACCACTCAGATCGAATATCTGACTAGAGCAAAACTGCCAGATAGGATCTAAAGGATAATTTTCCCAAAAAAAAATGAAAACACATTTTTTTTTATCTAAACGCTTTCAGATACTCCTTCTCCTTCCATTTCTTAACAAAGTCCTTTTTGTGCTGCTCATAATCACATGATAAGACTTCTGAGATTTATGAAATTTTGCATCTTCGAAACTCGTCTCTAATGTTCTCCTTTTCGCTTTCAATGTTGACTTTTTCAGATTCAATATTCTAAGCTTATGTTTTATAGATCTTGCACATTCATCCATCATCGGTTTCCTCTTCGCCTTCATGTTTCTGCATTTTCTCAAGTTTCTCTTCTAGTTCACAACATTGAGTTTCCAAGCTTGCTCCTTCATTCACGCCTTCGATTTGCTCGCAGATAGTAAATTGCTCCGATTTTGTCAATTTTTTTTAAGGCTTTTATTGAAAATTGCTGGATAAGAACCCATTGTCCATTGAAACTTCGAAGGTTTCCTCGAACCATATTTGCATTGGCTTCACCATGATCTATATATATTAAAATTCAGATCTGTGAGTGGGTATGTGAGTATGAGGGTGAGTATGGTCATTATACAAATCGAGGAGGTTGATCCGATTTTAATATGAAGGTTTACATTACGTTTTGCGCATAAACGTGAAGTAAGGCCTGGAAATTTTGTTTTTTCTATTTCTTTATGATATTATGTTTTAGACCATAGTATTTATATGGCATCGATTACTGCGGAATGGGAATAGGTTCCAAGGTTCCAGAAACGATTTCGTTTCCAAATTTTAATTTTGTCTTGAGAGGAGTTAGAAAATATATGTGTAACCAATTTCTGGAATGAGAATAAGTTCCAAGATTTAAGAAACGGTTCCTTATTGAGCAATTTTGGGTATGGGTATGGTATGAAATCGATATTATATTATATTATATTATATTATAT
>JXPG01020060.1:0-14754 GCA_001015175.1 Megaselia abdita
TTTGGTTTTATTGAATTGAAGGAGTATCTGACAACGTTTAGATAAACAAAATATTGTTCTTATTTTTTTTGATGAAAATTAACCTTTAGATTGTATCTGTCATTTTTGCACTAGTCAGATACTCGATCTGAGGGGTCGTTTTCGGATGGTTCGGGAACAATAAATATTTTTTTATGTAGATATAATCTTAGGTAGAATCGAGTTAAGAAAACCAAACATTAGATACTTTTCATGAACATTTTCGAAAAGTTGATGAAAAATAGTCAATATTTTTTCCTCAGAAAGAAAAATGTTGTATTCAATTTGACATTTTTATCAAGTTTTCTTCATATTTTCGAAAAAGTATCTATTGTTTGGTTTTCTTGACTCAGAATGAGTATCTGAAAATGTTTAGATAACAAAAATGTTGTTTATATTTTTTGTAAAGAAAAATTACCATCCAGATCTTATTTGTCAATTTTGAACTAGTCAGATACTCGATCTGAGGGGTCGTTTTCGGATGGTTATTGAAAATTTAATGTTTTTTTATGTAGATATAATTTTAAAAAGCTATCGAGCTAAGAAAACCAAACATCAGATACTTTTCATGAACATTTTTTAAAAGTTGATGAAAAATATTCAATATTTTCTCCTCAGAAGGAAACATTTTGAGATTTAAATTTAAATTTTTCATCAACTTCTCATCATATTTTCGAAAAAGTATATAATTTTTGGTTTTCTTGACTCAGAACGAGTGTCTGAAAACGTTTAGATCAAAAATATATAGTTTTTATTTTTTGTGAGGAAAATGACTTTCCGGATCCTTATTGTCAGTTTTGAACTAGTCAGATACTCGATCTGAGCGGTCGTTTTCGGATGGTTTTATTACTATATAGCCAATTATAAGGATTCTGCAACTTTAATTTCAGATACCTCACATTTTATAGAGTAGCAACTCTTCTCTGAGTGTAGGACTGCTCTAACATATAACTGTAAGAAAGGCCTAGTTAACTGGTATTCTCTTGTAAATCGGACATAAAGCTAATATAGCTATGGTATATTCTGTGAATATTTACGAATTTCATTTTATAATATTTAATAACTTTCTATGATTTAAAGTCTAAGATAATGACTTTTATAGCGTATGTATGACAGATACAATTTAGCTAAAAGTATTTTAAAGATAAATGTTTGATTGAGGGAGACAGTTTTAAAGCTAAGCTTGTTGGAGGTTTTGAAATAGAGAATAGTAAGTCATTGATTTTATATTTGTTATGGATTTTAAAAAACTCATTATAAAAAAAAACAATTTTACATTATTAAGAAAAAAACACCAAACATTAGAAATCACACATAATTTAATTTCCCCATTGTATAAAACTCTTAAAAATATCACTAAAATAAGCTTACATAGAAATCACATTACTTTAACCAAAAAAATATTGTCATCACAAATGTATTTCCACAAATGCTAATAAGTCAGGTCAATGAATATATTTTTCCTTACAAATTACAGCACATCATCCATATATTCAAGCAATGCCATGCCATGCTATGCAATTTACCCCATTCAACATTCAAGATCCAATTCGACAATCGACAAAGAAAAATGTAATCCTTCTCACACGAAAGTCAATATGATTGATGGTATCGTTATGACTGAAATTAGAATCCATTATTCAAATACTGCTCTCTTCTATCTTGTTCTGTTCTGTTCTGTTTGCTTCTCTTCCCTATAATATCTGATATGTATCTTTCATCTTATTGTATTTACTAAAAAAAAATCTTAAAAAAAAAAAAAACTAACCCCTTTCACAATTTCTTTCAAAAATCTTTCTTTCAATCTCATTTCGTATAATTTTTACTTTCAGACACTGTCCGAGGTGTTGCAGCCATTGCTGTTGTCGGTATTCCTCCGACAATTCAATAGAAGTTATAGTAATATATCCTACTGGCCTTATAGACTATTAGTAACTAATTTACAAGTTAAAAACAATGTATAGTTGTAAAGTTTGAAAGAAATCAAAAATGGAAAGAAAAAAAAAATAGTTAACAAAAAATTGAATAAACTAGCTTTTTCACAACGATACAAAAAAATTAACAGATCAAAAAGACAGAAAGACAGTTCAAACCAAATCCTCATAAAATTCAAATCGATGATGTGATGGGATGTGATTAACGGTATAGGTAGGTAGATAGTTAGGTTGGTTGGAGGTTGTTTTAAGTTCGAATTCCACCTTTGTTCTTTAGAGGACTTTGTACATATATTTCACCAATTTATTCACAAACCAATTGATTGACGCTTTTTATTCACAAATTTGATAATGAACAAAATTTAAGTTTGCTGCTCAAAAAAATAACGCTCAAAATTCAAAAAATATTTTAAAAAACTATGCATTTTTTGCCAAAAGAGAATACACGTGGAATTCACAAACTTTTTTATTTAAAAAAAAAAATACAAATATTTTTTACACTCATTTTTTGGCTGATCATCATTCAAGCACTTTCCTTGTTCATTTTCGCTAAGAAGGTTTTACTTATACTAACTATACTAATACGCTGAAGCGCTATTGTTTTGCATGAGTTCTTGTTGGGAGTAGTGGAACTTCAATTGTATATTATATTATCTTCGCAGGTTCCTCTCGTCGTTTTGGTATTTCTACTTTTCGAACTCATATATATATTTTTCATTATAGCTTCAATCGAATTCAATTTCAATTCATCTTCGTATTATGAGACAACCTCATCATCTCATTTACAACCTCCAATCAACCTTTATCTTCCGTGTATATATACTGTGGCGAGGTCTGATCTAAAATGGAACACAAAACATATTTTTTAAACAAGAATGTTAGTCCGTGTTAGAGTCCGATTTTCTGGCTCGCCTGAAATGGCTACGACTTTAAAACTAATTTTTAAAATATAGGGATAACGTTGAAACATTGACAACAGATGGTACTTTCATTTTTAAAAGTATCTTTCAAGCAATGGAATTTAAAACAGAAGAACATTTGACAGAAAGATAGAACAAAAAATGAACCATTCCTATTGGCTTATTCAAATTGCTTAAAATCGATTGGTTTAAAATCACAACTAAACCTAACAAAACTTGAAAGGGATTAGAGCAAAGCTGGAGTCTCTCATTGTATATGATACATAAAGCCATAAGCAAATAATAGATAGGAAAACTTTCGGAGTCTGATATTTTCCATTGAAACGAAACACCCTATCAGAGGAAGATTTTACTATAACAGGGTGTTTCGGATTATGTAGAATGCACCGAACAAAGCCTGACAGGATTAGAGCAAAGCTTAAGGCTCTCGTTGTTTGTTTGTTTGATAATACCATAGACATAAAAAATAGATATGTAAACTTTCGGAGTCTGATATTTTCCATTGAAACGAAACATCCTACAAGAGCAATAAATTACTAACAGGATGAAAGCATCATGCATATATATATATATGGCTTGTCTATAATAATACTTAATGTTGGGTTTAGGTTTGATATATTTAAAAAAAAGTGATAACATAGGTAATATAAAAGGAGTAAATGTAATGTCTGAGTAAACTATCTTAGATAACAAAGAAAAATATATATTACGAGAACCATCAAGATTAGACAAACTCTTCTGGCCTATTTTTTAAATAGGTTCAATTTTCGGACTCTCCACATTTGGAAGGCATCATAAAGTGATATTTGGCTGTTTTCGGTATCGGATATTTATAATATAATGTAGTGAAGGCTCGACATTTTCAAGGTCCAACATGTTATATCCGACTAACAATGGAATACTATAAAAACAATGGAATACTATAAAAAGTCGAAAGAGACAAATTTGTCCACGTATAACAAGATAACTCTCATCTTCTGACAAGGGATACTGTTCTTGGCTCTTCAGGATCTGCGCTTGTCATAATGAGATAACTTTCATTTGTTATCAGATAGTCTTAAGAGATAACTTTCACTGCTCATCTTTAAATAAATGTTTATGTTTAGGTGTTAGTAGTCGTTTTATGATATGCAATATATATCTTCGCGACTTAATAATGATGTTAAGGGTCCGAAGCCACAATTGCGATCAAGCAGTTTGTCTAAGTGCTAATTTGCGATGCCCATTATATTTGAGCTGACAATTTTTGGCCATCATGATGATGGATCATTCCGCTGAGATTCAATCGTCATGTAAGTGTTGTAATTTCAGCTGACTTGATGTTCGCAAGCTGGCTATACCTAACATAAAAAGCCAAGAGTCATCAGATTATTGTTATACGACTGATCGGAGCCGTCTTCAGTGAACACCCAAAACGACATCACTCAAGATATCAAAATTAGAATCATGCTTGCTAACCAACACTGTTTGGGCTAAGTAGAGTGCTAAGATCGAGATTCATCCGGAGAAGCACTAAACTAAACATCTACAAGACTCACATTATACCTGTTCTGATATATGGAGCTGAATTGTGGGCATTATCAGAATCAGACAAACATCTTCTGAAGAAGATCGCACAAGCTAAACCAAAAGGTTCCCGAAGACAAGGTCGACAACTGTTACGATGTTTAGATTGCCTTGAAGGAGAGCTTACATCAAAAGAAATCACAAACTGGGCCGGCTAAGACCACAAACCGAGAGAGATGTAAACAAATTCTGTGTATATTCTGAATATATGAATGTCTTCTATGAATTGTCTTCTTTAGTTTTTCAAACAGTCAAATCACAATTAACGATTGTGACAATGATTAAAATATGCAATGAAAATATGTGAATGATTTTTATATATTAAATATGCTCTACTATAGTATACACTAAAGTATGCAGGATACACATTTCGTTTTTAAAGTGTGAGACTTTTAATATGTTTAATGATAACTTTCAGGATATAGTGCGAAATACTTCCAGATGCAGTTGGAGTAGGAATATTTGAGCACATCTTAATTACTCTTAATTTTTTCTGTCTGTCTGTCTATATAGGAGGTTTGTAATATATGTTTATAATTTGTATTTATACATATAATATTCAGATTATATACATATAATTTAAACATCTTTACATCTTGTGAAATATTTTTAAATTACATTGGAGTAGGAAAGGGAAGCTTCAATAAAAAGGTGGTTTTTGCAGTTTCATTACCCATAGAATCCAGATGACATTGATATATTTAATGATAAGTTTCTTGATATAGTGAGTACTCATTTTAACCCTCAAAATAAAACCAATACTCTACATATAGTGTCGTTGCCTTACATCCTTAAAGTAATCATAACTACTAATTAAAACTTCTACAGAATCATTGAAATAATTGAAGTGCCAAGTTTAAGAATATTGACGTCACACCTATAAAGGATAAAGTTTTTAACCCACAACTAAACACAAACCATAGGAAAATGAGAATAAAAAACAAAATCTATACTTCAAAAGAAATATATCAATAAAACATAGTAAATGCATTTGGCGCCATAATTGATTAAAAAAAAACCATGTTAAATGCAAATTGCTTGGAAAAATATATTTAAAAAGAAAGAAAAAAAGAGGCCTCACGTGACATGAATATGAATGCGTGACGTGACGTGACAGCTCTACTGTAAAAAACTAAGTAGAAAAATTACTAATTTTCAAGAAGAAAGACAGAAAAGAAAGAAATGTCAACCCGTCATTTATATTTTAATTAAATTTACCAAAGAAATATTACTTTCTTCAGGGTGGTTAATAATTTTATTTAAGCTTTAAATGTAATTTTTTGAGAAAATAAATTACATTAAAAATCTAAAGAAGTGTTCTTAAAATGGATTTTCATTACATCAAAATACAATTGCAGAATATTATACAAAAGAGCTAATATGAATTGTTGAATGAAGATTATCTGCAAGTTTCTTCAAGTATTTGTGGTACACAATGTTTCTTGTATCATTATTTGAAATTGGGAAGCGGAAATCGGTTTTCCATAAGGATTACATTAATTTAGATTCTTCTGATGATAAGTGGATATTAAATTTTCTATGTATTTTACTATCCATCAAATAATACTTAAGAACATAGACAAATAATATCGACACAAACCACACTTTGAATTATAAGTCTTCTTGGACACCAAAATAGAACACAAATATAAAATCAATTATTTTCTGTTCTTTTGTAATTAAATGACAAAGCTTTTGTATGTGTTCAATCATCAAATCTATATATTCTTACATAAACTGCAGAGTTTGACAACCCTATAAGCATCACTGAAAACATATAATATGTATATAATACTTTAAGAATGTAAGACTTATTCACATATTTTGATTGATACAAATTATACACTCAAAATATCTGAGCATTCAAATATTTGATCGTGGATTTCATATTTATTTTGTACATTACCTATTTTTTTTTTGCTGTATTCACATATTTTAATGAGTAGCATGCACACTTAAATATGGAAATTACTCCATAAATGTGTGATCAAAATCATTAGGCTTCTCCTGACAGGATCGCCAAGAACATTTGTTACGTGGTTAAATAAGCAAGCGTTTTTGTTTCTTGTAGATGAAGGATTAAAGAGTATCTGAGATTAGGCTTCTACTTCCAGGATCGCGAAGAAAAAGTGTTGGTTTCTTGTAGATAAAAGATTTATAAGAGTATCTGAGATTAGGCTTCTACTTCCAGTATCGCGAAGAAAATCTGAGAAAGACCTTTCCCTAAAAGGATCGTCAAGAAAATTTCCTCCGTGGTAAAATAAGCAAGAGTTTTTAGTTTCTTCTATGAATGATTAATGAGGATTTCTGAGATTAGACTTCCCCTTTTAGTAGTCTATGTTTCTTGTCTATGAAAAATTATTGAGAATATCTGAGATTAGGCTTCTAGTTACAGTATCGATAGGAATTTCTGAGATTAGACTTCTCCTGACAGGATCGCCAAGAACACTTGTTCCGTGGTTAAATAAGCAAGAATTTTTGTTACTTGTAGATGAAGGATTAAAAAGTATCTGAGACTAGGCTTCTACTTCCAGGATCGCGAAGAAAATCTGAGAAAGACCTTTTCCTAAAAGGATCATGAAGAAAACTTCCTCAGTGCAAAAATAAGCAAGAGTTTTTAGTTTCTTGTATGAATGATTGATGAGGATTTCTTAGATAAGACTTCCCCTTTAGTCTATGTTTCTTGTCTATGAAAAATGAATGAGAGTTTTAGGATTGCAATTACAGTATCGATATGAATTTCTGAGATTAGACTTCTCCTGACAGGATCGCCAAGAAAATTAGTTCCGTGGTAAAATAAGCAAACATTTTTGTTTCTTGTAGATGAACGAGAGTATCTAAGACTAGGCTACTACTTCCAGGATCGCCAAGAAAATGTGAGATTGATCTTTTCCTAAGCAATAAGCAAGAGTTTTTAGTTTCTTGCATGAATGATTAATGAGGATTTCTTAGATAAGACTTCCGCTTTAGTTTATGTTTCTTGTCTATGAAAAATTANTTATTAATGAGAGTATCTGAGATTAGGCTTTTACTTCCAGGATCGCGAAGAAATTCTGCGATTTCCTCCATGGTAAAATAAGCAAGCGTTTTTATTTTCTTCCATGAATGATAAATAAGGTTTTTGAGATTAGAATTCCCCTTTTAGTACTCTATGTTTCTTGTCCATGAAAAGTTAATGAGAGTATTAGGATTCAAATTACAGTATCGATACGAATTTCTGAGATTAGACTTCTCCTGACAGGATCACAAAGAACATTTGTTCCGTGGTAAAATAAGCAAAAATATTTGTTTCTTGTAGATGAAAGATTAATGACAGTATCTGAGATTAGGCTTCTACTTCCAGGATCGCCAAGAAAATCTGAGATTGACCTTTTCCTAAAACGATCGTCAATAAAATTTCCTCCATGGTAAAATTTAGTTTCTTCAACGAATGGGTAAGGAGGATTTCTGAGATTAGAATTCCCCTTTTAGTAGTCTATGTTTCTTGTCTATGAAAAATTAATGAGAGTTTTAGGATTCCAATTACAGTATCGATAGGAATTTCTGAGATTAGACTTCTCCTGACAGGATCGCCAAGAAAATTAGTTCCGTGGTAAAATAAGCAAACATTTTTGTTTCTTGTAGATGAACGAGAGTATCTAAGACTAGGCTACTACTTCCAGGATCGCCAAGAAAATGTGAGATTGATCTTTTCCTAAGCAATAAGCAAGAGTTTTTAGTTTCTTGCATGAATGATTAATGAGGATTTCTTAGATAAGACTTCCGCTTTAGTTTATGTTTCTTGTCTATGAAAAATTAATGAGAGTATCTGAGACTAGGCTTTCAATTACAGTATCGATAGGAATTTCTGAGATTAGACTTCTCCTGACAGGATCGCCAAGAACATTTGTTCCGTGGTAAAATAAGCAAAAATATTTGTTTCTTGTAGATGAAAGATTAATGACAGTATCTGAGATTTTACAAAAGGATCGTCAAAAAAAATTTCCTCCGTGGTAAGATAAGCAAGAGTTTTTAGTTTCTTGTGTGAATAATTAATGAGAGTAGACTTCTTCATACTGGATCACCAAGAAAATTTGCTCTGTCATAAAATAAGTTTCCTTGAAATTTGATATGTGCTTTACACATTAATAATGTATTTAATTTCTTCCTATTTTCAAATGTGTAAACAACGTATTCCGAGTATGACCTGAAGACAATCTTGGGATCAACTGATGACAGAATTTTAAGATAAGACAATCACAAGTTTCATCCTCAGAAAATCCACGCGACATCCCATTCCACATTTTTAATTTTTTTAATTAATGATTTTTTATTTCTGACAATGTCTCCGTAGACTTTTATCAATAGATTAGTGCATCATGGAAATATCATGATGTCGTCAGGATTAACTAGAGACAAAAACCGACTCTCATTCTCAAGTCGTGAAATTTGACTTGATTACTGCAAATTTATGAATGATTCCCTACAAGCAATGATTTCATCAATTTTAACTGACAAATGATGTATGTTATTAGACCGTCTTAAGAAGTCATTATGATGCTGGTCGGACTTGTCGCAATTTGGTTACTTGGAAAAGAACCAAAAGAACAACTTCCCCAATTCGTCAAAAGAAGACATCTGTGGATGATGAAAATTCGAATGTCGTACTTTGAGGATTATCATGTCATACGTGGACAAATTCCATTGTATGTATTCCATTGTTAGCTGGGTGGGTCATATATTTTAGACTGTTAAGAAAATATTTATTTTCTCAGTGATTATTGTCTAGTTTGAAAATCATCAGTAAAACATAATACGAAGAAACAATCCAATACTTATCAAGAGTTGTTTAATAAATACCACTAAATGCTTTAAATGCCCGCAAAGTTTCTGAGTTTACCCTATTACATTTTAGTAATGTCCGTAAAATATTTGAGTCAATCTTTAATAACACAATTAAATAAATTCGAACGGATAATAAAATTATATAAACTTGGCAGTAGAGATTTTTTGCTTTAACCAATCAGAGAGAACTTGAAACAATACTCGTTGTCTTGCATCCTTGTATATGATTGGTTGTTGTGTTTTCCAATCAGAGAAGGGCATTATATAAGCTATTAAACAAAATTTCTGTCTGAAGCCGCTGAGATTCGAACCCTGTCAACTCAATACTATTTTCCCTCAACCAAATCTATCTATTAACTTTCTTTATCATGAAAAAGAATTTAATTTGAGAAGACAATATATCAATCTATGTAATGTTTTACTGTTCTTTAAAAACCTGTGTTCTATAGAAAAACACCCTGTTTTGTAAAAATGCTCTTCAAGTTTTTACCTTGATTCTTGTAATCGTTGTGGTTTGATATTCTTTTTAATTTATTCCTTTTACTCCTGAAGGGATATGTATCATCAACAGACTATGTTTCCTTCATCTCTTTTAATATTCTGCTCAGGAGCTTATCATGTTATCTTATTTCATAACGCTGGAGTTATACAGTTTGTGCAGGGATTTCTGAAAGCCGCCTATTGTGTGGTGTTGGGTTTCTTATGAGGATTTTCTTTTAAGAAATTTTATATGTTTATTTTATAATTTTTAGAGATTCGTTCCACTGATTCTGTTTTGTAATTGTTAATGTTCTTTTAAATTCTTCATAAAGCAAAAAACTTATACAAATTTCATTCTTTTCAGAAACTACAGTAAAACGATGACGACGAGCATCTCAACTCCTCCAGGGCCAACGGCGGCTGTATAAATCGTCTAGCTTTCGAATTAGAAAAGACAAGTAATAAACAGTTAAAATTCAAATATAATTTGAAAGCTTAATTTTTGGAATTCTAAAGAAACAAAAATCAATCTCAAAAGAAAAAATAATAGAAAATTTGAGAGAAATTTAAAAGGAAATCTTCACAAAAACCACATTTTTTTATACTCTTCAATCCAAGAAAAGAATAAGAAAACGAACTTTAAACGCTAATATAATTTTTTTAGCTAGATTTAAATAAATTTTTTTTAAACAAACTTGGTACAAAATCGCGTGCTTTTTTAAAAACAAAAAAAAATCAATGAAAAACTTAAAAAAAAAAGAAAATTTCGCAATTTTTTTCCTTACTCATTTTAGAATTTTGAACTGTAAATATTTCATCTGTGATTTTTAGAAAAGAAAAATGAAAGAAAGACAATTTTATCCACTATTTATTTTTCTCAAATCATAAACTATATATTTTTCCAAATTGGGAACAAGATATTAAGCGATCGCATAAAAGTGAAATGTAGAAAAAAAACGGTTTTTTTAAATAAAAAATTAAAAAAAAAAATAATATTAAAAAAAGTCTCGAAAAAAATATAAAAAAGCAATATAAATGAATAAATCCACCTACGTTATACATATGTGTTACAGAGGACTCCTAGAAGCTAAATCTTGAACTTTTTTCTACATTGAATGTACAGAACCTTTTAGTTTCATATTTTTCTTTTGAGTTGTTTGTGTGGGTTTGGTGGGGTTTCAATTTTTTTCAAATATATTTGTATGATTTATATGATTTGTGAGGTTTACAGAAAACACAAAGGTCCTTAAAATCACTGCCGAAATTTTTAGTAAAATTATATTCACGAAAAAGTTGGAGTTCCTCCTACTAGAGTAACAAGTAATTGATAAACTACAAGAGTTGAGGAATATCATTTAATTTCTAGGGTATTCTACTACAATAGGAGTAATACTCACATAGGTAATTTTCCTATGCTATGAAAAACTCCTACTTACAATAGTTTCTCAGTATATATAAGAAGCTTCAAAAATACCAACATCATAAGGTTTTCTATAAGTTAGGTGAAACTCCTATGTATATTGCAAATTCCCTATTTATATAGGACGAAGTATAGTATAGGATGAAGTATTTTTTTTGGTATTTTAATTTTTTTAAATGAGTCGATAAAACTTATTGAAAAAATTCCTACGTATAAACTTTTTTACAAAGTTAGACTCCTACGTTTATTGTAAAAAAAAACTCCTACGTATAAACTTTTCTACAAAGTTAGACTCGTTTATTGTAAAGTGCCTGTGTCTGTGAAATTCCTATATTAGGAAGCTTTTTGTTCACTATTTGAATACTTCTAGAATCCGTAAATTTTCTCTCCGAATAAAACTAATACATGAGTTAGCAAAACTCCTACTTTAATTGCTAAAATTCAGACATAATTAGTTAAAATTCCTATATTGATTGGTACTAAAAAAATAATTGTAGAATTTGAAACACAAAAAACTTCTAATTATAAAATGGAGAATAATTGTATTTTTTTTCATTTATTTTTTTTAAATACTACAATTAATTGCTAAAATTCGGACATAATTAGTTAAAATTCCTATATTGATTGGCACTAAAAAAAATAATTGTAGAATTTGAAACACAAAAAACTTCTAATTATAAAATGGAGAATAATTGTATTTTTTTTCATTTATTTTTTTTAAATACTACAATTAATTGCTAAAATTCGGACATAATTAGTTAAAATTCCTATATTGATTGGCACTAAAAAAAATAATTGTAGAATTTGAAACACAAAAAACTTCTAATTATAAAATGGAGAATAATTGTATTTTTTTTCATTTATTTTTTTTAAATACTACAATTAATTGCTAAAATTCGGACATAATTAGTTAAAATTCCTATATTGATTGGCACTAAAAAAAATAATTGTAGAATTTGAAACACAAAAAACTTCTAATTATAAAATGGAGAATAATTGTATTTTTTTTCATTTATTTTTTTTAAATACTACAATTAATTGCTAAAATTCGGACATAATTAGTTAAAATTCCTATATTGATTGGCACTAAAAAAAATAATTGTAGAATTTGAAACACAAAAAACTTCTAATTATAAAATGGAGAATAATTGTATTTTTTTTCATTTATTTTTTTTAAATACTACAATTAATTGCTAAAATTCGGACATAATTAGTTAAAATTCCTATATTGATTGGCACTAAAAAAAATAATTGTAGAATTTGAAACACAAAAAACTTCTAATTATAAAATGGAGAATAATTGTATTTTTTTTCATTTATTTTTTTTAAATACTACAATTAATTGCTAAAATTCGGACATAATTAGTTAAAATTCCTATATTGATTGGCACTAAAAAAAATAATTGTAGAATTTGAAACACAAAAAACTTCTAATTATAAAATGGAGAATAATTGTATTTTTTTTCATTTATTTTTTTTAAATACTACAATTAAAATCAACAATTAAAAAAAAAAAAAAATAGTGGGAATTGAACTCATAACCTATGTTTCACATTCGACAACCCTATCTTACCATCTGTAAATATTAAGTTACGAATTAGGATTCTCTTTAAAACATACATCATTTTTACAACTAATTTGTAATTTCTACAATTATATTAAAATTATTATTTTAGAAATTTAATATTAATATTAATATTTTAAGAATCCAATTGTGACTAAATTTTATAATTATAATTTTAAAAAGTTGTAATTCAATTTAATATAATACAAATTAGAAATTGTAAGATTTAATAATTTTTTTTAACAGTTTTTAAATTTAATATTAATATTTTATCATTTTTATACACCGAGAATTTTTTTTGCTGAAGCTAAAAATGTGCGGAGTTTTAGCACAAAATGAGATCTGAGCAGACCATTCACATTTGGCTAAAAATATGAGTTTAATATTCAGCCAAAAATATGAAAGATGGACAAACATTTCTTATTTGTTACACACTTTTAAGTGATAAAAATTAACACTTTTGTGCTAAACAAATTTGCCATTTTTTTCTCTTGGTGTATATATAATTTTAAAAGTTTAAATTCAATTGAATTTTATTCTACAATTGAAATTATAAAAATTCTACAATTATTTTTTATAAGTTGAGGAATGAGCGTTTTCAAAAATGCAACAATTTTCCGAGCAAATAATTTTGAATTTTCGTTTTGCTCTTAAGGTGTTAAGCTTGACATATAAAACGAACAGTCTTAATAGTTTTCTTAAGATAAACAGACATTATTTATTAACTCAACTAATTTCACAATAGTAAAAAAATAGTCAAAAAAAAAGCCACAAACCAAAGACACCTAAGAGTATGTTCGTATCTCTCTAAATCCCCTACAAAAACCATCGGTTCAAATCTATGATAAATGTGAGTACCGTGAATTATGGTAAGATTTACTGTGTTTTCAAAAAATTGAATTACAATATATTAAAGCCAATATTACCGAGGAAAATTCCTCACTGTCCACTATACTTAAACTAGTAGTAGTAAAATTACCGTGGTCCATCCAGCTCTTTAAAAAGTTTTGTTTTGTTCAAAAAAAATAGAAAGAAAACCATAAAACTTCGGTCTCATTATAAAGTTTTCATAGAAAATTTAGAAAAAAGGATGTTGTAAATTCCTGTTGATACAGAAAAAGTTTTCTCTATGAAATGGGTATACTTTGTTTGGTTAAGTGGGTGTAGGATTACAAACCATAGAGAGAAATTTACACAGGTTATTAAGTCTTTCCGTTTTTCATTTATGAATTATGTATTTAAATTCTTGAAAAAACATGGAACATAAAACAAACACACCTTAGGAGAAAATATCCTTTGATTTATGTAAATGTTTGGATAGAGTTGGGAATTTTATTTTACTTGTGTTCATTTTATTCAAAGGTTACTCAAAGATGTTATGAGATGTAGTTATATATTAGTAAAGGCATGAACTTATACAGAAAATTAAGTTAATTTTTGAATGTATTTGAATTCTCTTTTTCAATATTTCTTTCACAACTCATGGAAGGATAAAATAAAATCACAAAAGCATCAGGTAGTTCAGAAATGTTAAATCTTTTTAATTTCACTGAACCCCAAGTAGCCTCATTAATAACCAATCTACAATCGTAAAATGGTAATCAAATTCTCGTCTAAAAAGGAAAAGCATGAAACCCAATTAAAACGAACAAGCCCCACTGCCAATCCGAAGGACACAAACAATCAAAGAGATAAAATTCAATTTTATATCCATCTAAATTGGTAATTTTCAAACGAAACAGACAAACCATAGATATTCAATCTTTCGAAATCTGATGTTCGGAATCACCCTTTTAGTAATAGGGTGTTTCGTTTCAGTGGAAAATATCCGATTCAATGGAAAATATCGGAATCTGATGTTTCCCACTTCAGCCGAATCATCCTTTTAATAATAATTTTAATAATAGGGTGTTTCGTTTCAGTGGTAAACATCCGCCGAATCACTCTAATAGTAATAGGGTGTTTAATTTCAGTGGAAAACATCAGACTTCGAAATTTTTCCTATCTATAATTTGTCTAAAATAAAAC
>JXPG01020084.1:2378-12380 GCA_001015175.1 Megaselia abdita
CGCTGCGGACCAAGTTATTTTCCTGTCTATGTATATATATTTTTATATTTATTTTTGGTTTTGTTGAGGCTTCTCAAACCCGAACAGACCGTGAAATAGAAACTCTAATGACTTACTTTTAATAAAATGATCCCATTGTATTTCAAACTCTGATTTTTGGTATAACTTAATCTAAATCTAACATATATCTAGTTGACAATTTTAATAATCTAAGCCGTATAAATGTAAAAATTTATTTTATGTTTCTTTTTTGAATTCCTTTCTTATATAACTACATAGGTAAGCTGTTAGCGTGGTATGCAACAACGCTGCGGGCCAAATTATTTTCCTGTCTATATATATATATTTATTTTTGGTTTTGTTGAGGCTTCTTAAACCCCGCTTCTCCTCTTACTCTTAAAACTCCAAAACTCCCACTAAACTTCATATGTCGAAAAAACTTTCAATCGCTCTCGTAACATCTCAAAGACGAACTCTTGGCAGCGGCTTCATGAAGATGTCAGCCAGCACATAATTTGAACACTTATACTCTAGAGAACAGCATTTATCTCTGATGAAATTCTTCAAGAAATTATGATGAACATCTATGTTCTTCGATCTTGATTGGTATCTTTTGTTGAACGCCATACATATTGCACTCTTGTTGTCGAAATGCAATATTATCTCTTCTGACCACTCTATTTGAAAAACTCGCATCCACAAAAGCTCATTGAGACGAATACTGCTCCCGCAGTAGAAAGAGCCACGACGGATTGTTTTTTCGATCTCCAAGATACACATCCGGAAGCTGCCTGGAAAAAAAATCCAGCAACAGGCTTTCTATAGTCTAAGTCACCAGCGTAGTCTCAATCGCAGAAATCAACTATTTAATTAGACGTTTTCTTCTCTCCCCTTCTAAAAAATAATTTGTTTTTCGAAGTCCCTTTGAGATATCGAAGGGCTCTTTTCCTGGGTTTTGATTCAACCTACTTATAGATAGTTCACAGCAAAACTAATTTCTGTTCTCGTTACATTGGCCAAGAAAAGCAAACTGCCAACCAGTTCTTGATAAGGTACATTTGCCATTTCTTATCTTCTGTCTTAGGACAAAACGTAGAAACAGTTTTTGGTTTTTGGTCCATTGGAGTGGAAATTGAACTTTCCAAATCGTTCTAAAACTTCATCAACCAACTTTTCTTTTTTCAAAATACCTCATAATCAAGATTCATTCCGAGAAATGTGGAAGCTTCTAACAAGTCCTTCATCTCGAGCTTTGACATAATCTTCTTTTTGAAATCATCCCGTTCACTATTGTTGCAAGCAAATAGAAGTATATCGTCGACATAAACAGCACCAAAAAGCTGACTCTGACTGCTTTAAGCCTAAGCCTTCAACTCTTTATCCAGCTTAAAATCCCACATCCTTTTCAAGCTTTTTTCAAGCCATATATATTTTATTCATTCTCGAAACCTTCAGGGGGTAAAATGTACACTTCATCATCAAACTCTTCTTGTAAAAATGCCTCTACAACATCGAGTCTGATAAATGATGAAATTTCTACAGCTATCGATAACAACAATGTGGATTCTTTCAACATTAACATTCCATAGGTTTCTTACAATCAGGCAATTGTGCAGCTTCCCATGTCTTGTTCTTACAAAGTGATGCAAACTCTTCGTGAATAGCATTTTTCCATAGCTTGGACTCTTCACATGTCATAGCTTCTTTATAAGATGTAGGTTGTGGGATCCCCACACGATATAGAAACCAAATTCGCTACATACCTCGAAGGAGGATTTCCAATGTTGGATCTTTCTGAACGTCGCAAAACAGGCCCTGAAGATACTTCTGTTTCATTTCCATCCGCCGAAGCATCGAAGAAATCCCCGTCACTTGAAATATTTCCATTAACCACATATTCATCTTCTCCCTGAACACCAACATTAGCCTTTTGAATAGGTGCTTCCGAAAACGTTCGCGAACTTCGGTTCGCGCTCTTATAGGTTGTTTGCCCTTCTTTGAAGATTTTCCACAATGTAATGCCATCTTCACATCCTACAGAAGTTTCACTTTGATGCTATCACTTCAGTATTATCAGCTTTTGTTCTACGACATATTTTTGTGTAATCTCTGCTTATGCTCATATCTTCAACATTCTTGTACTTAATTTTAGTAGTATTTCTTTTAATTTTATAATATTTCTTAAACTTTTCCACGTATGATGTGATGGCGAATGTCAATGCGTTTCCACCGGCTATGGTAAGCATTTGTATTTGCAAGATGTATAGCACTTTTCAGTAAATCCGGCACATCTAGTATTATATTCGCTAATTGCAGAAAGAAGCTATTTCTTCTACAAGTAAGAGACAAGTCACTGTGGAAATGTCTACAACTGAATCCGAATACATGGCTATGATACAAGTTATCGTTTCTTTTTCATCAATCTGTAAGGGGTTTATGTTTTACTATATCTTACAAATATAGGTCTTTCAGCTTTGATATTCAAATATTTACGTTTATATTTAAGAATATGATAGAACTCTGAACAACCAAATACTTTTAGATGAGCTGCTGCCGGATTTTTCCCTGACAAAATTTTGTCAGGACATTTATATAGTTCTTTATGTAGAGATATTCACTAGTACTAATAGCTTCTGTCCAATAATATTTCTATAATCTAGCCTTTTTTAGCATATACAGCTCTTTCTACTAAGAAGCTGTTGAATCTTTTTCTTTAAATCCTATTAATCACATAATTTATGTACTCCCTAAAGCCATCACTATATACAACCTTTAATTTCCTCAACTGTCTGTGCTCGTAACATGTTCTTGAAATCCATAAAATACGATGTGAATTCGCTCTTTTGTTTTAAAAAATATGTAAACATTTCTTCGACATATCACCAATGCTATGTTAAAAAATAATAACTGCCTCATATTGACATGGCCCCCATTGGACCTCACTTCCTCACTTCCTCACCTCACTTCCACTTCCTGTGAGCTTTACCTTTGACAAATTCTTTACAATCACCATCAGAATTTGTATGAAAATAGATTCCTTTATAGATTACTTTACTTGAACAGCTCACAACTCCTTGCATGTTTTAGCTTACTGCAAATAGTCTCTCCATTCGTCTCAGTGCATTCTTGGTCTGCCTTTATCTCTGTTACTAATAGGGTCAGACAACAAACATTTTCTTGCTAGAGCTTCGACGTCCAATCTGTATACACGACCAAGCCACTTCAAACTCTGCAGTTTGATCCTTTGGGCAATAGTTTCGTTTATATACAGACCATAAAGCTCATCATTATATCTGCTCCTTCATTCCCCATCAATGTTAACAGGTCCAAAAATGAATCTTAAAAAGTTTACCTTTGTCAACTCCCTCTGATCCATAAATAAATATTGCAAGGATGAGAGTTTTATAGATTTGTAATTCGATTTAGCTGTTTTGAACGAAGAAGTTGGTTAAGACTCTATACAAACATCGACTTCTTAGTACTATTATTCAAATCTAAATGTATTTCTTAGATTTTCAACTTGAGTCATCAAGAATACACTATAAGAGAAATCCAGGTGGCTTTATGAATTTCCTTCCTTCTAAAAAAATTACCACTAATGACCAAATTGTTGACGCTGCAAAACCAACCAATAAATCTATGTCTTTGGCCTTATGGCATCCTTTTCTATCAAGAAGTACGCACATCAGTTAAAATGACTCTAAAAATTCAAATACAAATAATTTAAGACATCAATACCTGTTCAAAACCAAGACTCTTTTTGCCGAATAAACTTTAAAAAAGTTAACTTTGGAAAGTATCTATTATCAAAGAGGAATAGTAATTCATTAAGACTTTGAAATATTGATTCAAAATTTTAAAAGATCTTCTATTGACAAAAAATTTATTTTGAATTATAGAACAAATAAGACTTGTTAGTGATACTGTCAGCTGATTCTGTGTTCAATTTGACATCTCCTCTGCTCTTCACAACGAGAGTACTTCCTTCAGAAAATATAATATCGCTATTGTATTCCTTTATTGACCTAAACGGTTCCTTATGCAAACATATGACAGGAACATCCATTATCCAGGTACCCTTTACCTCTTTTTAAGTAAAATGGCTTCCATTAAGTACACAGTGGTTCAGAGAAAAAATTTCTTCGATAATGTGCATTCAAAGTCATAATAACCGATTCTTTCATACTTTAAACATCTCCCCGAAAATCTTCCATCTATTTCTTTGCTGATTTTCTTAAAGATAAAATTGAGAAGTTTTGTTATATTAAGTTTGAAGTTTTCTCGTTAACAAATCGATTGTCAATTCGTTTTTTTTTTTAATTTAAATGTGTTTTATTTTAATACAAGGGGAATGGTTTCTGTGTCCTGAAGAACTGTTGCGTTTTGGGCTCTACAGATAAGTAATATCATACATACCCATCTCATACCATTCATCAATAAATGCACACATTCTACTCTTTCCGTGCTTAGGCACTTATCAAACATCCATTTAAGAATAATTACTATAGTAGCTGTTAAAGAGTATAGATAGTATAGATAGTATAGATACTGAAGTATATGCAATTCATGGGACCACCTTTGATTTCGAAAGTCTTAGATCTTTCATGGCTGAGTCTAGTTTATTGTTCCAAACAAGACTTGCTTGCTTAAAGCCATATACTGCTTTCTATATCCACATAGATTTAATTCACCAAATATCCTTGTAAAAACAAAACAATCAGATACCTTATTGATGAGTACCTTACAACAGGCGAATAAATCTCAGTGTAGACTACTCCCTTTTCGTGTGATATGCTTTTATGACCAATCTTACCTTAACATTATACAGAACTTATACTTGGTTTAGATTTCCTTGTTATATCGAACTCCTAAGATCTCTCACCATCGGTAAATATGAGGCTGGATCTACTAGATGAGCTCCAATAATCCCTTCGTTCTAAGATGTTGAAGTTTTGTTCTTGAAATTGTCTGGCAAGAGGGTTTTCGATGTCATCTTGTAAAGGGAGTTCGTCGTCATTTTGTACTTTGTGGAACTCTTTAAGTAGGGAGTGACGCCTTCGGAGATTAGGTGGAGCGATGTTGGATAATTTTTGAAGCCAAGCTACAAGAATAGGTCTACAGAATCTACAGAAGTGCGAAAACAGTTGACATCGACACCTCAAGATGTACCAGGGAACTTCTGTATAATATGTCTTTATCTGAGCTGAGCTTGGGAGATGAGTTTTGAAAGACAAAGTTCTGTCTAGCGTGCTTCAAAGATATTTTGGAAAGTGGTTATGATTTTAAGTCCTCTTCGGGCTTCACGAATATTTATGTGAAAGCAACTGTGCTTCTGTTCTTGAAGCACTGGGTTAGAGATGCAGTAGTCTAAGATTTCCACTAGATATTTAGTTGAAATTCCCTCGAGATGACTGAATGATTTGTGCTGGGTTGCAAAAGCCGCATGTCGTCAGCACAGTTGAAGTTCATAGATTCAAAAAAGGAATGATTTTCATGAGCTTAAAAATCTGTTATCTTCTGCTTTAAAGAATATACGCTATTCTTCTCTGTTTGATTCTCAACTTGAGTTCTGAAGTTCTCAAAGCATTAACAACATTGATGATATATCTGTGGTTTCCACTTTTTTATAAAGACACGACTCCTCGCCATCAAGCTTATACATTCCATATTGACTTGACTTCTCGCTAAGCTAGCTAAAACATTGCTGTCTTCATCCAAAATCCTACATTCATTTTTATAGAAAAACACCTGTTTGTCTTTCTGAAAAATTTAACTAATTGATACAAATTCATCGCCTATGTCTTCAACATGAAGAAAGAATTTATAATTTATTTATATCTCTTCAAATGTTTCTGCCTTTATTACACTTATATTCGTAAACAGAACTTGGAATTGTTCTTGAAGAACTTTGGATTTCCTGACATATACGGTGATGATCCGGTCTTAAGAAGCCAAATCTTATCGAATATCAAATGGAAGAATTACAAGACAAGGACATGACCTTTCAATAAAAGTCCACCCATCCATTCATCAGATACGACGAAACCAACCTCACATAATTGACTACAGAATCGCAGGAAACCAACTCGAATACACTGACAGAAATTGTGGCTCTTTTTTTATAGCATTCCTTTTCAATTTCTCTTATACTATCAAAAGTTTAAGTAAATATTGAATGGAAAAATATTTCTTCCGGATTCAATCTATTCATTTATTTTACTTATTAAAAAGTTATTTCCAAAAAACCACAACAAAAATTGAATTAAATTTTCAGTCAAAATTTAAATATTTTCAAATTAAATATCTCTTTGTTAATTAAATCTGGTAAATATTTGTTGGTGAGAAAATTTTAAATTAAAACACGGATACCTGTAGCCACACAGTTTTCCATCAAAATGTTGATTTTTCACTTGCAACGTGTCACTCAACGCATCTGTGTAAATGATTGAAAAGCTCATATAGATACATATAACGAACGTAAAATATTTAAATTAAATTTTGTATTTACAAAAGTGTATTTATAATTATTTTCGAAAATATGTACTTATCAGTTTGTAGGATTTAATTCAGGGATGTCAATATCAATTTTTAATTGAATAAATAATTTTAATAGAAATTTGAGAGGACATATTTCTGTTTGTAATCCATTTTTATATCCACTATTAATCTACTCCACAAAATAATTACAAACAGTAATAACAATTTGAACACTGTGAAAAATTGTAATTCAATAGTGATTAAATGTATATATAACAATCTGACAAGTAATAATAGATGCAAGAAAATATAAAAGACAGTCCGATAATTACTATCGAATAGTAAAAATAAAACAATAGTAGGCTTAACAAAAATGTGTTCACTATCGAGATAGTAAACCTGGAAGCTTTCTTGTCGCTACTATTACATACTATCCGATAGTTACAATTCTCGTGTGGACAGGCCTTTGAGAAACTTACGACCTTCTTTCGAATTGAACGTTAGCAAAAGCAGAATGCCTTCTTACTCTTTCTCTATTCTTTCAGAGAATCCAAAAACCCTAAATATACTTGAATTTACTAAACCATGTAACAGATAACAGACAACCCAAAAATATTCAAAAACATGAAATCACATCCTCAGTTTCAATTACGATTACGCAAAGAAAACAACCATAAATTACTTTCCCTCCACAAAACCAAAGACAACATAGAATATACTGTATATTTGATCTAGTTATTCAAGTGTAAGGAAACGAGGAGAGTAGAGTGTATGTTAAAAAGTCTTCTTGAAATTTATGGATTTAGAAGAGCATCCTCAACAAATGTAAATTGGCTAATTCAATGAAATCAAAACATATAAATTCTATCAATATTTAGATATCTCTCCCTAACCAAAATGTTTGTACTAGATTCAGATTCATATTCAAAATCAGAATCAGATTCAAATTCGATTCAGAGAAGAATAATTTGCATTTCAAATTTCAACTATTAACCATTTCTACACAATCTCTTCAGGGTAATAATTTCAATTTGAAGTCGTCAGTTTTATGCTGGTCCTACAACTCTCCGTCTCATTCTTATTCATTCATAAAAATTCAATTGTTCCAGAGCCTGTCGACAGATTTAACAAGAAAATTCTTCAGTACCCCAATATTCAAATGAGTTTTGGAACTCGGTGTTCTCCTTACTTCGTTTGTTCATCGTTTCTTGTTACATCCTTCGTCCTCCTCCTGTTGTACTATGCTATATGAAAGAATATATAGAGAATCATCCTGTTATTGAGAACAGAAGATTTTTTATTTCGAGAAACAATGAAAATAAATTTAAAGAAGAGATGGGGTTTTAAATGGTAATTTTTATTGAAATTTTCTTTTTGTTTTCGAAAACTTTTGAAGAGCGCTGGAAATTTCTTTTATTATTGAAACCAATCGAGCTCTTGAAGTGAATGGTTTTTTTTTTTCGAATTCATGGGATTGCCTTTTGTTGGTTGTATGTAAATGTCCGTTTAAATTTTTCTGATTCATTGGGAGTTGGAGAGAAATTCAATACTCAACTGGTTAATATTCAGGAATTCAGAACGTATTTCCATTCATTTATTCAACAATGCAAATTTAATTTAGTGAATACAGCCACCCTTATGCCCTTGAGTATACTTTCAATTAACCTTGAACAATGAACACCTAAAGATAAACTATAAATATTCAACAGACCTAAATCAATATAGAAAGAAAAACAACTTTTTAATCTCTCTTAATTTCCATGAAACATGGTAATTTAACCCTAGTCACTTTTGTTGAACTATGTAAATAAGTCTTCCGGCCAAACAGATATTTCCTATTATTTTGTAATGAGCATTTCGCTTCCTTACCTTTCAACAGAGACAAAAGGATGAACCCTTTTCTTTTTTTCCTTTGTTGTTGACATTTCTGGGGAAACTTCCGAAACCGAAACGAACCTTTTTCATACTCCGGTAATTCCTACGCATAGATTAAAAACCATATGTTTTCACAAAAGTCAACAGACAATTTTGTTTTCGATATCAAGGATTGGGTGGAATAGGGTGTTTTAGTTTTGTTTTGCGTCACGTGGCAGTCACGTAGGACGAGTTGTGAATTGACGTAAACATTAACAGGTTTTAAAAGGATGAAGTCTGAATTTAGAAGATTTCAAATCATTTAAAAGTCTACACAATNTAACATTAACAAGTTTTGAAAGGATGAAGTCTGAATTTATAAGATTTCAAATCATTTAAAAGTCTACACAATTGGTCATTGGGTGAGTTACTATGATTGAAGGTCTTGTTCAAGACTGAAGTCTTTGTATGGATTATCTCCAATAACAATATTTATTCTTGGAAATTTAATGCTGACCAGTCCAGTATTTCTATAACTAGAGTTAAATTACTGGAGTCCTTGGGATTTGATTGAAATAGTCAATGGTTTTCTGCATCTTCCACATCAGTTCCTTTATTTAACACTCATAACTTTTACCTATATTTCACCTTTATACAAACCATTAAAAGTGTTCACATTCAAGAGTCCTCTTGGCAGGTCTTTGTTGTCATTAGCGTAATGGAATGTCCACTGTTAGACATTCTTTTACTTTAGCATTATGAACAGGATATCTGTCTCAAATAACTTTCCCTCACAAATAAAAACTTGAATTATTTTTCATAACATTTACTGCAATCGTTCATCTTTATATCCGTAAAATTGTCCACATATTTTTCGACATCGTCCTTTTCATAAATCAGGGGTTTTTTGTAATTATACAATTT
The DNA here is from genome assembly GCA_001015175.1 of Megaselia abdita. NCBI lineage: Eukaryota > Metazoa > Arthropoda > Insecta > Diptera > Phoridae > Megaselia > Megaselia abdita. The sequence goes on from JXPG01020084.1 coordinate 11,634, forward strand.
CACGACATTTTGATAATCCAGATAACGAAACTGCCTCCTTAATATATACATCTCTTATAGCTCGAATAAAAGAGTGAGACAGCATAGGTTCTATGTGATGTGCTTCTCCGTCTGGATAACTTGATACAAAGAGCCTTCCAATATCGCAAATAGTTCTTGAAGGTTTTCTTTATAGCCTTTTGAATATTGTACCTGAATCCCAATCATTCAACTTACTTGTAGCCTCAAATCGACTCAAAAGAACCATCGACCATTATTGGTAGCATTGGAGTCCAAGTGTTTTCTCAAGCATAACTTCTTTACAAAATCATAACTTTCTCCCAGAATGCAGTGACGACTTCTTCAATGCTTTGAATATACTCATTTCATTTTCTCTTTCGTTGTCATTCGGTGATACGCACTTGATGTCTTCACGACTNAATTTTCTCTCTCGTTGTCGTTCGGTGATACGCACTTGATGTCTTCACGACTTAAAAATTATGTCTTGTGGACTTTTTGTTGATGAGAATGGTGATTGTCTTGCCATGGAATTAGGTCATTTAAGGTTATTAAATAAATTCGGTAAGAAGATATGACAATGGTTCCAACATTGAGTTTAAAACAAAAACGTTTAAAGAAATCTTGAGGTTTCACTTGAACTATTAGTAAAATTTATTACATGTATGCAAAATGTATTACTTGTATTAAAATTACAATAAAAAAATGAAGCGGTGAATCAGAACTACGTTCCGTAGTAACACTAGGGTT
>JXPG01020087.1:1338-13130 GCA_001015175.1 Megaselia abdita
TTTATTAATTTCTGACTAAAAAACAAAAAATAAATTTAAACTTAAAGTTCTCTTATATAAATAAATAATTACGTTGATTTTTAAAAGTTTTGATGATTTCCAGTTAAATACTTGATTTCATTTAATACCATGTGACACTCTTTAAAATGTTTAACTCAAAAAATCAAAAACGATCAAAAAAGCATCTTCTAAAAAGAAAAGAAAATCCCACCAATCTGTGTTAATTCAAACTAATAAATAAGTACTTTTAGTAAGCAACATAGGGAGACTAATTAATGACGTAACTGCAATAAAAAACGCACCCTCTAATAAGTCATTTGAAATGCAACTGTCACTTTAAAGGGTTGAAACGTCTTTTTTGATTTTTAAATACATTTCAGTCTCACATTCAACGTCGCAGAAACAACTCGTATTTTGAGACAAAATTCCGCGTTAAATTAAAACAGCCTTTTCTTGGAAAATGTTACAATTCAAGATCTATAATTTTTCAAAATTTTTAAAAAGTGCGTTATTTACGGAATAAACAAAATAAAGTGACGTGAAAGGAATTATTAAAATAATTTGATTGTCAATTTTAATTCAAGCTATTAAGTGGAATAAAAAACTGTAATGAAGCCCTCCAAGAGAAATAAATACTACATTCGGTCGGTCATTGAAAATACGAGAACAAATATAAAATGAAAACGAAATATTTGAAAAACACAGAAAAGCGGAATGAAACAAGTGCAAAGTGATATGCGAGACAACCATGAGGCATTGAATGAATGAATTTGAGACTTACTTATGTTGACTGACTGACCAACCGACTCAGTGATTCATCGTAGTACATTTTCAGTCAAGAAACCTATAGGATAAAGTGAATTATGTATGTCCTACTGTTCTTAGTGTTAATCATTAAAAGAGGTGAAAAAATGGTTGTTCATGGCGGTCACGGTTACAGGTGAGTGGTTTTTCATTTCTCTCATTATTCTTTGAAAGATGATGAAATCTTTCAGAAACAACACAGAAAGTGCTGAGCTTGTGTCGCACTATGAGTCCAGTTTGTCACTGCCAGATATTCTTCCGATTCCTTCGAATACGTATGATAAGAATAGAGCTCCAAAATTGTTGGGACAACCGACAGTCGTTTACTTTCATGTGACTGTGTTGTCCTTGGATTCCATAAATGAAGAGTCCATGACTTATGTCACCGACGTGTTCCTAGCGCAGAGCTGGAGAGATCCTCGACTGAGGCTGCCGGAGAATATGAGTGAGGAATACAGAATCTTAGACGTGGACTGGCTTCACAGTATATGGCGCCCAGATTGTTTCTTCAAAAACGCTAAAAAGGTGACTTTTCATGAAATGAGCATCCCCAATCATTATCTGTGGCTCTATCATGACAAAACTCTACTTTACATGGCTAAGTGAGTGATTGATGAAGTGATGGGGGTATTTTAAAATTTATTTTTTCAGGTTAACCTTAGTTCTTTCCTGTGCTATGAAGTTTGAGTCGTATCCTCATGATACACAACATTGTTCTATGATGATTGAGAGCTGTGAGTTTTGGTCTCATTTGTTTTTTTTTTTAGATAAACAAATATATTGAAAATAATTTTATAACAAATATTAAATAATATTAAGTTGAATTTTTATCACATTTGCATTTTTCACAAGAAATAGTAAAGAAAACTGTTTTTTAATGAAAACTTCTTAAATTAGTCAATTAAAAGACTTTATAGGAGAAAAATCTAGTTAAAAAGGAAATTTGAAGAAGTGGAATTTTCGACACAAAAAATCACATTTTTCAGAAAAAATTGTAAAAACAAGTTGGTCGTTTTTTAATGAAAACTTCTTAATTTAGTCAATTAAAAGACTTTCTAGAAGAAACGTCTCGTTAAAAATGAAATTTGAAGAAGTGGAATTTTAGACACAAAAAATCACAAAGGGGTACCCCTTTGCATTTTTCACAAGAAATAGTAAAAAAGAACTGTTCGATTTTGAATGAAAACTTCTTAAATTAGATAATTAAAAGACTTTCTAGAAAAAAAGTTTCGTTAAAAAGGAAATTTGAAGAAGTGGAATTTTCGACACAAAAAATCACATTTTTCAGAAAAAATTGTAAAAACAAGTTGGTCGTTTTTTAATGAAAACTTCTTAATTTAGTCAATTAAAAGACTTTCTAGAAGAAACGTCTCGTTAAAAATGAAATTTGAAGAAGTGGAATTTTAGACACAAAAAATCACAAAGGGGTACCCCTTTGCATTTTTCACAAGAAATAGTAAAAAAGAACTGTTCGATTTTGAATGAAAACTTCTTAAATTAGATAATTAAAAGACTTTCTAGAAAAAAAGTTTCGTTAAAAAGGAAATTTGAAGAAGTGGAATTTTCGACACAAAAAATCACATTTTTCAGAAAAAATTGTAAAAACAAGTTGGTCGTTTTTTAATGAAAACTTCTTAATTTAGTCAATTAAAAGACTTTCTAGAAGAAACGTCTCGTTAAAAATGAAATTTGAAGAAGTGGAATTTTAGACACAAAAAATCACAAAGGGGTACCCCTTTGCATTTTTCACAAGAAATAGTAAAAAAGAACTGTTCGATTTTGAATGAAAACTTCTTAAATTAGATAATTAAAAGACTTTCTAGAAAAAAAGTTTCGTTAAAAAGGAAATTTGAAGAAGTGGAATTTTCGACACAAAAAATCATAAAGGGGTACCTCTTTGTATTTTCCACAAAAGATAAAAAAAAAATAATTTTTGTTTTTTAATGAAAACTNGTAAAAAAATAATTTTTGTTTTTTAATGAAAACTTCTTAATTTGGTCAATTACAAGACTTTCTAGAAGAAAAGTCTAGTTAAAAAGGAAATTTGAAGAAGTGGAAAACCTGTAACGGTGACCGCCATGAACAACCATTTTTTCACCCCTTTTAATGATTAACACTAAGAAAGTCTAGTTAAAAAGAAAATTTGAAGAAGTGGAATTTTCGACACTAAAAATCACAAAGGGGAACCCCTTTGCATTTTTCACAAGAAATAGTAAAAAAATAATTTTCGTTTTTTAATGAAAACTTCTTAAATTAGTCAATTAAAAGACTTTGCAGAAGAAAAGTCTCGTTAAAAAGGAAATTTGTAGAAGTGGAATTTTCGACACAAAAAATCACAAATGGGTACCCCTTTGCATTTTTCACAAAAGATAGTAAAAAAATAATTTTCGTTTTTTAATGAAAACTTCTTAATTTGGTTAATTACAAGACTTTCTAGAAGAAAAGTCTCGTTAAAAAGGGAATTTGTAGAAGTGGAATTTTCGACACAAAAAGTCACAAAGGGGTACCCCTTGACATTTTTTACAAAAAATATTCAAAAAAAAGTTGTTGGTTTTTCAATGAAAACTTCTTAATTTAGTCAATTAAAAGACTTTCTAGAAGAAAAGTCTCGTTAAAATGGAAATTTGTAGAAGTAGAATTTTCGACACAAAAAATCGCAAAGGCGATTTTTTTTGCATTTTTCACAAGAAATAGTAAAAATTAAAAAAACCTTGAATTTCAGTATCGCATACAGTACAAGACCTAGTTTTCATATGGAACATGACAGATCCTCTAGTTGTAAATCCCGAGATTGAGCTTCCTCAACTGGACATTTCCAATAACTACACAACAGACTGCACAATAAACTATTCCACTGGTAAATATTGATTTTCTGTGAAAACAAAACCTTCATCAAATCACATTTCAGGAAACTTTACATGTCTGGCAATTGTTTTCAATTTGAAGAGACGACTTGGATACCATCTTTTCCACACTTATATACCCTCTGCTCTTATTGTGGTGATGTCCTGGATCTCATTTTGGATCAAGCCAGAAGCTATTCCTGCCCGAGTTACTCTTGGGGTAACTTCGCTTCTAACATTAGCCACACAAAATACTCAGTCCCAGCAATCACTTCCTCCAGTCTCATATGTGAAAGCTATCGATGTTTGGATGTCCTCGTGCTCAGTCTTTGTATTCTTATCCTTGATGGAGTTCGCAGTGGTCAACAATTACATGGGTCCTGTCGCCACCAAAGCCATGAAAGGATATTCCGATGAAAATTTACACGAAGTAGCGGAGCTCAATGTGGGTATTTATTTTTTATTATTTTTTATATTTAAATTTGTGGTAAACAAATATTTCTGAAAGTTGAAATTGAAAAATTTCTTGAAAATATAGCTTGAACAAATATTTTTGAAATTTAATTTAGAAAAACATTAAAAATGAGGCTTTTTAATTATTTTTTTTATTTATTTTTAAGTTTAGAAATTTTTGTTTCCATACAAAATTAATCAAAATATTGGAATTAAAACAAAAAAAATTACAAAAAAATAGATATCTTAAAAAGATATTTTTAGAATTTGTGACAAAGTATTTAAAATATAACATAAATATAAAATATGAGGTTTAAAAAAAAAAAAATTATATATTTAAGACAAACAAAATTAATTTATATTTTGAATGGTTTTTAAATTGGACTTAGAACCTCAAGTGTTTAATAAACTACTCAAATCAAATTTATAAATTTTGTTGCTAAAATTACAGCTAAAATTTAAAACGCTTAGATACAAAATAAATAATATTTTTTTTGCTAAATATAGAGTTTACATAGTATTAAAAAAAAAAGGAATTTAGAATCCCGAACTGGCTTAAATTTTATTTAAAAACGTCTTCCTTTTAATGTATTGGATTGATACCAATATTTCTCATATTCCAGAACACTGGAGCCTTCAAAGTAAGTTTTACAAAATAGACTAAAGTTTTCAAATGTTGAAAAATATTTGAAGAATACAGAAATATTTAAAGACGTATTTTTAATTTAAAAGAAAGGTTTAATTTATAGAAGTGAAATGATTTTGACTAAATTTGCGGGATATATTTATTGAAGTCGAGAATAGGAGATAGGCTACTTTCGTTCTTGACACTAAAAGTTTCTTATTGTTTTTAACTTTTTGAAAGTCATAAAAAGTATAGCATATGCAATACATTACCGTATCGATTATTAAAAGAAATATTTATGTTTCTTTAAAGCAAAAACTTAATTCTGTAAATAAAACTTTTATAGAAATAACAAAGAATATTAAAATTTCGAAAAATAAATCTGTGTAGAACTTCAAAAATCAATAAATACCAACAAACATTAAAAACTAATTCACAAAAAAAAAAAAAAAAAAAACAATTAAATATAAATTTAAAACTAAGCACATCATTCATCGGTGTTCTAATATTATAAAAAAAACCACTATACGAAATTATATCTTACAACATTTAAACAAGCAAATAACATAAATTTAGAGACAAAAATTAGTATAAAATACAAAAAAATCATAAAATCATATAAATCATAAAAAAAATAAAAATATAAAATTCTAGTAAAGAAGAAACAACGAAGAATCAAACAAATATCAAAGACCATAAACAAAGATGACAAAGAATTACTAAAAACTAAAATATCACAAAATTTCACTTAACATTAAAACAAATGTTAACATAAAATTAAAAACAAAAAAAAAAACAAAAACACAAATTATTATTTTATAAAAAATAAAAAAAAATGCTAATGAAAAAGAAAACAACGAAGAATCAAATCAAAATTGAAAAGCTAAAAATAATTAATGTAAAAATAAGATTAACAAATAATATAAAATTATATAAATAAAATATAAAAAATAAAACAAAATATATTTATTAATTAAAAAAAAAAAAAAAATATAAAAAAAATTTTAAAACAAAAAAACAACGAAGAATCAAACAATTGCCAAAAATTATTAGTAAAAACCTAAAAACGAAAATATATAACATAAAATAAAAAACAAATTAAATAAAAAATGTAATATTATCAAAAAAAATAATAAGAAATTTAAATGAAAATAACAAAGATTCAAACAAATATAAAAATTAAACAATAAAGAATAATTAACAAAAAACTCAAATTAACTGTAATATTTTGAAGAGCATATCAAATGTTGAATACTTTATTTTACTATTTAAAAAAAAAAATAATAAATAACAGAAGCAAAAGCTTTACATTATAAATTTAAAAAAATAAGAAAATATATAATAATTTTAAAATTAAAATTTTCTGACTCAATCCAATCTAATAAAGTCCATTTTTTGTAAACTTTATCTTGTCTTTCTTGTTTATTTTTTTAAATTTATAACTTTACGTTTAAAATTCTGTTAATGATTAATTTTTCTTTTTGAGTTTGTTTTAATGTTTTAGTATTGTTAAAGGTTGTTAGTATTTGTTAGATTCTTCGTGATTTCTTTCGGTGATTTATTTTTATTATTTAATATTATGTTTGATTTAGTTTTGTCTTATTTTATTATCTTAAAAATGTTGTTCTCTAAACTTAGAAAAAATCCATAACCAAACCAAGAATCCCTTTCGAAACCTTCACTGATTATAAAACTGTTTTATATAATATTCAAAAAACGATAATATTAACAATCAAAAACACTATACTTTATATTTAATCAGATTTCTTTTCAAATACGAAAAAAATGTTTTAAAACTAAGCAATAAATTTCCATATCTTTAACGCTTTCAGAGAGAATATTTCGAGATGGAGAAAAGTACTGCTTAAGTTTTAAAAACAGATTGCAAGTTTTTTGAAATTAGTCTCTTATTTCTACTTTATAATTTTTTATTAGATTTTAAATTAATTTCATTATATATTTTTCCATTTCAATCATCTTTGGATTTTCATTCAATGGTTTTTAAATTATTAATGGGTTTTAAAAATTATAATTAAATATTTTTTTTAAAATTATATATATTTCTTTTAATTTTGTAATTCTTTAAAATTAAATCAAACATTTAAAAAAAAATGTATTTGAATTTTTTTTTTCTAATTTTTTAAAGAAAGTTTGAAAAATTTAAAAAAAACTTTCTTTTTTTCGAAAATTGGATAAAAAACATCTGTATTTCTTTTAAAATTAAATAATATAATTTAATTTTAAATATTTTTTTTCGAAATTAAACAAATTATTTGAAAGTTAAAATAAAGAAATGTTAAATTTATTTGAAATTGAAATAAATTGATTTGAAATTTGTGTTAGAACAAGTTTAAATTTTAATATTTAAAAAACTTTCTATAAAATTTAAAAAAATCTTTAAAATCAGCTTTCAAGAAGTTTTTTGAAATTAGTCTCTTGTTTCTACTTTATAATTTTTTATTAGATTTTAAATTAATTTCTTCCAAAACATTATATTTTTTTCAAAAACTATATACATTTCTTTTGATTTTTTATTTTGTTTAATTAAATAAATTTCTTTCAATAATACATTCTTTCAATTTTTGAAGTTTTATATTTAAAACCCTTTCAATAAAATTAAAAACAATCTTTCATTTTTTCGAAAATTAAATTAGAAAATTCTTTATTTTTTTTTTTAAATTAAATAATATAATTTAATTTTAAATATTTTTTTTTTAATTAAAAAAATTATTTGAAAGTTAATATAAAGAAATTTAAAATTGTTTGAATTTTAAATAAATTTCATCAAAAATTATACAAAAATTAAAAAAAAAAAAAACTGTTAGAGAAAGTTTAAATTTTAATATTTAAAAAACTTTCTATAAAATTTAAAAAAATCTTTAAAATCAGCTTTCAAGAAGTTTTTTGAAATTAGTCTCTTGTTTCTACTTTATAATTTTTTATTAGATTTTAAATTAATTTCTTCCAAAACATTATATTTTTTTCAAAAACTATATACATTTCTTTTGATTTTTTATTTTGTTTAATTAAATAAATTTCTTTCAATAATACATTCTTTCAATTTTTGAAGTTTTATATTTAAAACCCTTTCAATAAAATTAAAAACAATCTTTCATTTTTTCGAAAATTAAATTAGAAAATTCTTTATTTTTTTTTTTAAATTAAATAATATAATTTAATTTTAAATATTTTTTTTTTAATTAAAAAAATTATTTGAAAGTTAATATAAAGAAATTTAAAATTGTTTGAATTTTAAATAAATTTCATCAAAAATTATACAAAAATTAAAAAAAAAAAAAACTGTTAGAGAAAGTTTAAATTTTAATATTTAAAAAACTTTCTATAAAATTTAAAAAAATCTTTGAAACTTAAACAAATTTACATTTTAAATAGTAACTTCTTTCCACTTAAAAAAATGCAATGCAAATTAGTTAATTAGTTTAAACTAAATCTTGAAATACAAATTATTTTAAAATATTATATAATTATTTATTGTAATACTATTTGAAAACCATCCGTGGAACTTTAAATGGAATACAAGGAACTTTTTTGTTATTTATTGTTAATTTAAAACAAATAAAAATCTAATACAATATACTTAAACTTAAATTTTAAAATAATATTAATTTCACTAATATAGTATTTAATTTGAATGCTGTTGAAATATCTGAAAATATTTTAAAGAGTTTAATTAATAATTGCAATAAAACTCATCAGTTAAAAGTTCTTCAGTTCATTTCTCAATTTTGAGTGACTTCTCACATTCGAAATTTCTATGAAATCTCAATTTCTAGAGAAATCAGTGAAAATAAGATGAACTAATTTTTGAAAGAAACTATTAGAAATGCTAGAGGTTTGTTCAAGTTCAAAGAAAATATAATGATACCTATATATTATTTTTATTTAACCACGGAACAGTTTCTTTCAATATTACTCTTATTGCCTATATTCCTATCATATCCAAAAATACTTTCAAAGCTCTTGAAAAACTAAGCTGCCTTACGTAATATTGCAAAAAAAAAGTTACGTAACGTAACGAAAGTAGCCTATCTATTTTCTTCAATATGTAAATTTTGAAAATTGTTTCATAATTATTAAATCTTGTCATTTAAAAAAATATATATTAAAACAAATTTAACAAAATTAAAAAAATATAATTTTTTAATATTTTTTTTTTTTTTGGAATAATATTATTAAAAATTAAATTAAATTTTTTTAATAAAAAATGGATTTAATAAAACTTAATTGAATCTTTAAAATAAATTTCCCAACTATTTTTAAAATAAAAAAATTAACAATAAATGTTTTAACTTTTTTTTAAATAAAAAAAGTTTTAAAAACAACTTTGGACCTTTCGGAAAAATCATTTGAACTAGATTCAAAAAATATTTATTATTTTATATAATTTTTTAAAAATAAATTACGAAATATATAGCTTTAAAATAATTCTACATTTAAAATATTTAAAAAAAAATATTTACAAATAAAAAACAAAATATTTATGACAATTTAATAAGTTACTTTAAATTAAATGCATTGCCCCCTAAATTTAAATACATTAAATTCCAGGGCCCATACCATAGAGAGTCAATGCTGGAGCCACAATACGACACTTGCTGCCAAGGTCATGCTACAGCAGTATCAATTGACCGGTTTTCCCGATTCTTTTTCCCGTTCTCATTTTTTATCCTGAATATTGTTTACTGGACGACATTCCTGTAGAGTTCTAGAATCGTTGTTTTCGTTGTTATGCATTTAGAATTAAAGTGTTAAGTTAAGAAAAGGATTTGTTTATTTTGTAGTTTCATAGTTGCCAGGGGAATTTCTTTTCAGAATCAGAAATAAATCAATAAACAGTCAAAATGGCATCAAAACTATTGAAGTGAGTATTTTGGATTTAAATTTTTTTCATTTCATTTTAATGGCGTTTTTCTTGACAGATGGAAAACGCCAATTTATCAAAACAATTATTACTTTCTAGGAAAGACAGTGATTATGTCTTTCAAGGAAAATGCCATAACATTCATAGACATTCCAACACAGTCGGAAGTTTGTTTTGTGACCCCGAGTCAAAAAGTGATTACAGCCATAGCGGGCCATCGAATTTACCCACTATTTGCATATGCGGAGATGAGTTTTCAGCCCAGTATCATTGTTGCCTTGTATCCTAGTTTCAACGTGGTTCAAACTTTAACAGCGGGGGAACACGATTTCAAATATCTGGAACTTTTGTTCAACGAAAGTGATCATCTCGTTGGATTAACTGGGTTTCCAAACTATTCATTGAATGTTTGGGATTTTCGAAAGAATAGACTTCTGGCCAATGAGAAAACCGGACTAGTTTCGAATGAACAGCATATTAAATTTGGACCTTCAAACTTCGTTATGCTTTTACAATATGCGCCGAAACCAAAGCATCTCAACATCTGGGAGATTCACTGCAGTGGTGACAAGTCTTTTATTTTTAAAAAGTTTTCCGAGAGAATAAGGTTTTTGTCTCATAATGCTTTCAATAATCATATTCTCGGATTTGACAATAATTTGTACGTTGTGGACTACATCGGGAATGTTCTTGGGGTAAGACATTTTCTGTGGAATATATCTAACTATATAATTTATTGTCCGAATTGGTTTTAACGGATGTGTGTATTTATTTGAGTGAGAATAATGATTTTAAAGTGAGTATCTGGGCTCCCCAGTGATCGCATGAGGTTCATGATAAAATATATTTGCAATACCCACCAAAAATACATCCCCTTTTGTGCACTACCTCTGTCTTCTATGGTACCGTCGTTAGATATACCTTCGTAGGTCTATTAGCTTTTATGCTATGTGGTCTGTGCTTCTTCTCCTGCGAATCCTTTCTTTTTCCTGTTGTCGTAACTCTGTCTGTAGCTATGTGATTCGGATTTCAACCTCCAGTCAGTTACTCTCTGGTTTTTACATGTAGTACAATGGTCAATGAAAGCAAGCGGACTCATGTTCTCTTCCACATAAAGGCAATGTGAGTAGGTTGATGTCATTTCGTGGCCAAACCTGTGTAGGTACTTCCAATAGCCACTGAGTAAAGACATTAATTGTGTCAGTTGATAGGTGCATTCTTTTTCCTTTCCACCCAGGTTCTATATATGGTTAACAACATGATATGTAACATTTTAAGTCGCTCTTGAAGACGTTTGAAAAGTTTTTTTAAGATTGGTCTGTAAAGTTCATGTTTTTAAAAAAGTAACCTTGTCGCAACAATTACACGCAAGAGACACCTTGGCACATCGGTACTCGTAGTTTCACATCTTCTTAAAAATTGTATGTGAGTCTTTGACGCCATGCAATTCTTATCTCCGTGTGACCACATTTTAATATCCTGCATCGTATAACGAAATGTCAAGAAACGTTGCCTCAATTTGTGCTATAGCAAAACAAAACTAGCATTTCTCAGAACAATATAATTATAATCCCAACGATAATACTATCGCAATTAGTCTTTGTCCTGCCCTCTAGATTATCAATTCCAATACATTTCAACTCCTGCTTTATATATGTTCGGAGTTGCTCTTTTGTTCTCGCTGGGATTATTCTTTATTGAAAGTCAATACATTGCCTTCCAAACTGTATCTGAAACAAAAGCTTCTGGAGTTTTTCTTGTTTCTAATCAAAATGTTGCTCTAAATATTCTATTTAAGATTTCTATACTAGCAGGCGCAACACATCTTCGGTGGGTCTTACTTATTTCAATATACCTTATTTGCACACAAAATCTAAAATTCGTAAGATAAATATGCCCGGTGTTTTGCCAAAATGCAGACACAATTTTTAATTTATTTCTAAATATAATTTATGTTACTTGTTTCTTTAATTCTAATATATATATTTTTCATTTAATTATTTGTATGTGTATTTTTTTAATTTTTTTTTAAATTACAAATTACTAAAGTAATTTATTATTTTAATTTGAGCCAGGATAGCGCTATCGTTTATCGTTAGCGTTTTTTTTAAATTTTTAAATAAAATAATTCAAAATAATATTTTTTTTAATTATTTCATACATATGATGATTTAACGAACCGCTC
>JXPG01020101.1:0-10248 GCA_001015175.1 Megaselia abdita
TACAAAAGGTAAAGGTAAGGTAATAAGACCTCCAAAGCCCCATCAAAACTTTGAAAAAACACATGGGCATAGGCAAGGGGCAACTAAAGAAAATGTGTATAACTTTTTCTAGTTCTACTGCACCGCTTCATTTTATATATCCACGAGTTTTCGCTTTCCTAAAATTCTTTCTAAAATTTCCAAACAGTTATTATGAGGATCTGAAGTCTCCATCAAGAATCGGACAAAATTATCTTAACTAAAAATTTTAAATTCTAAAAATTAATTAACTTCAAGAATTTATACAGATCAAAATCGGTTGATTATAGTTTATAATAGTCAGATAGACCTTTAAAATATAACATCAGCATTAGGAAAAAAATCGATTTATATAAAATATTCATCAATTGTTAAGCCTTTACAATTGTATAAAAAAGTGGAGCACCCTAATGTAAAGTCCTATCTGCTCTACTGCTTTGCTTATCGTCATTGTCAGCTAGTTAATATTGTTCACAATATAAACTCCCCGAGACAAGGGAAGTTAATTTCTGTACTCTGTGCTTTTCTCCTACACAACAAGAACGTAGAACGATGCTAACTTTGTCTCTCCTATACGTAGAACGTACTACTGTGTCAGAAGTCTTCTTGTTACCATGCAATCTGAATCTCTGCAGTCAGCAGAAAATTTATATTTAGATATTATTTTGTTCGAGGAGGATGGTTTACTGGTTGGTTCATAATGGTCTCCTCTGCGAAGGATTATATTTTCTGTCACAACCACATAATATTCCTCTCACTCTATGCAATGTGATGTGAGTGAGTGAAGAACGGGCTGAGAGTTGTCATAAAGTTCATATTTTTCCATGTCAGTTGTTGTTATTGTTTTCTCTTAATTCCTCGCACTTTGCAAATGACTGTTAAAGCTTATAGTTACGTAGGGAATGCTAGGAATAGAATTCTGAGAACCTGTGTGGTTTACTTTTATAATTGAATTTTAAATTTTAATGAAATTGAAGCTGTTTGTTCTTTATTCGAACGTGATGCTGACATGAAATAATTGAAATTTCAGGTTTTAGTTTTATAAACGCAATGGAACAACACTATTTCATCCTGTGGTCCTTGGTAGTTTAAACAAACGAAACTCTTAATTAGTTTTGTTGGTTTAGCAACAGCCAGGTCTTTGAAATATGAACGTGAAAATAATTAATCGATTAGAAAATATAGTAGTTAAAAATTGTAAACGGTTTATTTTCAACGGCTAAAGGAGTCAGAATTGTAGGGCGCACAAAATAACTATGGTCACTCAAACTTGAAAGGTTTACCTTTATTTTGATGGCGCATTTTTGTACTTTAAGTATATTGCTTCACTGATAGCCACGAGGGAAGAGTAAATTAAGATAAGTTAATTAAAGAGTAGACAAAAAGAAAATTACTTATCCTTCAACAATAAAGATAAAACTTATAAAATATGCCTTCCTTTTCCATCGTAATTTTCAAGGATTAATAACACTCATTAAGTAATCTTTATTGAACTTCATCAACGTTGGGGAAAGAAGGAGAATTATTTCCACAACCATCCATTGTATGTAACTGGGAAAGGGAATTTCACTAAGCTCCTTCTTGGAAAAAATATTCATAAATTTACTAGCGTAAATAAGGGATGCCATCAACGTCAATCGCAGGCAATTTCTTTTTTATGAGATGATGCACTGAGAGGATTTTGTTTAAATTTGTTGTAAGAAATTCATATGATTGAAAATTATATTTTTTTTAGTAATTTATTTTATTAATTTGAATTATTTGAAATTTGTTAGTGAGATATTCAACAATTATGGAATATTTACGTATTTTTAAGTAGAATTGGTTAAATTCACACATTTTTTAGTACAATTTCCAGCTTTCGTAATTTTTAAGACATGTTTACTGATTTAAAAAAAAAACATTAGGCGAAATGGAGAAATAGAGAGAGAAGTTTTTCGATACATCTGAAATTAGTGACCAAGCTAAAAAAATAATAACATTTTTAGGATTGAAAAGTATAGTAGATTTGTATAACAATTGAGCACTTTATATTAAATGAACAAATTGCTTCTAAAATTGGATATTTAAGATTACTTAAAAAACTGTTGGCTCCGAGAATTTGTGTTTTATCATAGTGGTGGTACAACTTGAGCTATATATGTCGGTTGAAATTGGGAAATTCCTTTAAATTTAATCTGTCAGTACATGATTCTGTCTTTTATGGGTAATATAAGAAATCATGAAAAAAATTTCATCTTAAAAATACCGAACAAATATCCGTTTTTTGATGGCACTTGCAGCAAAGTATGATCTTCAAATCGAGAGAATGTACGCTATTACCGCGTTTTTACAATTTGAGCTGAATGAAGAGGTTTACATAGACAAACCGGAAGGATTTCGTGACAAGTGTGGACGAATTTTTAAACTCCAAAAGGCATTCTATGGATTGTAGCAAGCCAGTTCAGTATATGGAACCTGAAACTTGATGGAGCATTGATGGGAATTGGAGTCAAACGCTCGAATGTTTATCCATGCATATATTACAAGAGAGATGGGATGGCTGAAAAATTATTTTCCTGGCTGTTTAGGTAGACCACATCTGGATATTCCACAAAGAGCCAGATGTTTTAAGCAACTTAAGACAAATCTTATGAAGCAGTTCAAGATGAAGTTTTTTGGAAAAGCTACGCAAGGTGCTGGTATGCGGATTACTAGTCAAGATCGTAAACTTTTCTTGAATCAAGAGAAGTACATTCAAGGAATGCTGAAGGAATTCAGATACTTGCAAGGTACAAAATCTGTCAAGTTGTCTTTCTGCAAGGAAGGAAACTCCGATTTGGTGTCATACTCGGAATCTGATTTCAGACTTAGATGAAAGAAGATCGGTTACTGGATATATTGTTCTTCTTCAATTCGAACTATTTCCTGGAATAGCCGTCGTCAACAAACAGTGGCCCTATCAACAACCTAAGCCGAGTATATTGCCTTATCTTCCACCACGCAGGAGGTGCTTTGGCTTCGTGGACTCAACTCGGAATTGACTCTGGATAAGAAGCTGTTCACCTGGCAATGGAGGATTCTTCATCCCTGGACGTGACAACTTCGCTGCCGAAACACCCTGAAGTGTTCTAAATGCATCCATTCTCGCGATGGGTCTTGGAGTCCCTAATTATTTTTTCAAGGCACAGATTGAAGAAGTCACAAGATAGAGCATCGTCTTGTCGGATACATTGTTTGGTGGTGAATTTCCCAATTCTAACAACACTGTCCGTCTGCTCTAATGTTAACCAACAAAGACGATTGAGCTTGCTAGATATTCCAAACGATCTCATTGATGTGAAGAGAGCGTTTCTGTCGATGCTGCCATATGCTTGCTTGAAATCGATAAAGCTTGAAATCTATAAAGGTGGTGGTCGTTTTGGAATTCAAGCGTTTTTTTAAGAAGTCTTCTTAAAGTGAAAATCTGATCAGTTGTTGATTTATCTAGTCGAAAGCCACTATGGTAGCGACTGAAGTCTTGGGCCCAATCCTACGCAGACCCAAAAAGGAATGGTTTCACGATGAGTACATGCAAGTGACCAGAGAGAAGAACGCGAAGAGCCAGAAGTGGATCGGAACAAGAAACATCAGAAGAGGTGGTCCAGCTTTGCCGAGCCAAGCGTAGATGTCGAGAGAACGGCGATATGAAACAAGTTCTACCAACAGATGAAAAAACAGCATAAGGGCTATACACCACCAACAACCCTCTGTACCGACTCGTCAGGAAAGCTATTGGTAAACGACGAAGATATTCTTGCACGCTGGAGAGAGTACTTCTAAGAACTTCTTGTCGATGGTTCAATAGAAACATCATCAAGTGAAAGCTCTGAGGAGGATTCGGAGGAACTACCGCCGCCTGACCTGATGGGATACCAGCTGCGCTCCTAAAACATGCAGGTGAGCGTTTTGTTGAGCACTTACACCATCTATTCCAACAGATACGACGATGCTACTGTGTCAGATGACCCTAGCAGGGACGAAAAGTGTAGCTCTAGTAAACAAGAAATTGTCGGAAGCTTTTAACACCACACAAGGTTTCAGACAGGGAGATGAACTTTCTTGTGACCTGTTTAATGTATGCCTGGAAATCTTTGTTCGAAGAGCTAACATCAGAACATCCAGCAGCGTAATAACCAAGTTTGTCCATCTTTTGGCGTATGCATCGTCACAAGAATCGCTGAAGATCTTTAAAGACAAGCTACAACAACATCTATAGACCTGATACATCAATGGGCCTCAGAGTGAATATCGAGAAGACCAAATGTGTTAAATCGAGTAGAATCCAAGCAGATATCACCAACATCAACATTCGCACGGACGAGTTTGAGTCAGTAAAGGATTTCACATATCTTGGATCTTCAGCTAACACCCAAAACGACATCACTCAAGAGATCAAAAGGAGAATCATGCTTGCTAACCGAACACTGCTTGGGCTAAGTAGAGTGTTGAGATTGAGATTCATCTAGAGAAGCACAAAACTAAACATCTACAGGACTCTCATTATACCTGTTCTGATAAATGGGGCTGAGTCGTGGACCTTATCAGAATTTTCTGAAGGTATTTGAGAGGAATGTGCTTCGTATGATCTTTGGTCCTATGTATGCAAACAATGGTTGGCGCATACAATACAATCATGAGCTCCCGGAGGTTACCGACGACAAGGTCGACAACAGTTGCGATGGTTAGATTGCCTTGAAGGAATCACAAACTGGACCGCTGAGACCTCAAACCGAAAGAGTTGGAGACAAATCCTGTGCAGATTCTGAATCGATGCCACGGTCCAGGTAAGGAAATAAGCTGATCTTTCAAAGTACACACATCTAGGTTGTGAACAAAAAAAAAACAACAAATAAATCAAAAATTCTTCCCGTGCCCTCAAGCAAACGAGAAGACATCAGAAACAGATAACAGGAAGCGATTGTCTATCTTTGCTTGCTTACTTCAGTGGTTCTTTTGGAAAGGGGGTAGTTGTGAAGTTTTGTAATTCTATATTTTATCCTATTTTCATCGACGTTGTCTGTCTTCTATTGTCATCATTCGACTTCTCGGAATAAGGGTCTGACTGAACTCAATACTCAAAATAGAAAGCAGAAAAAAAAAAGATTGTATGAGTGGATCGAGAACAATTTCTTCGCTCTATCAAATTACATTCAATAAATTTCTAGATGCACAATGAGAAGATTCCTTTAACTGTGACTCTCTTTATAATGGGTTTCATTGTTGAAACATCGCAATAAATTTATTGACGACAATGTCATTATTAGGAAAATCTTTCTTTCCCGATGGAAATATTATATAAATCATTAGAGGAAGACAGGTCTCAGTACAAGTACAGTTGAGTTGAGTTAAAAGGAAGCATATCGAATTTCATGGTTAACAAGGGATGACTCATTTCATTTGGTGCGATGATAGTTTTGTTTTCATGGGAAGAGATGGTTTAATAGTGTGTTGTGACAGTTAACTGCACGCGTTCTCCTTATTTATGGCTCCTGTGTGTAATTTGATTCCCATAGGAAGATAGTTTGGTATGAAGCAGATGTCCTTATTGTGTGGCGCTGCACGACTTTAAGACTGTAATAAGGAAGTCTTTTGGATGTGATGTTACGAGGTTGATGACGTTTATAATATCAGCATCCTTTGGGAGGATACATTTCTCGTTTGATAGGAAGATGATTGAAGGAGGTGTATTAAATTTCATGCTCTATTTTATGTGTGGTTTACTATATAGTACTAAGGAAGATTTATCGTAATATTGATTTAATTTGTTGGTTCTATGTTTTATATATCTATTCCGTGATTGAAGATCTCTTAATTTAATTTAAGATAAAACGATTATTTTCAGTTTAGAATATTTGTTTGTATTAAATAATGAAAATTGATTTATAAGAGGAATATGAAAAAGTGTAATACTAAATCTAAATCAATGTGAATTTTTCCATGCTCATGTGTTTAAATTCTTAGAAATTGTTTCACATGAATATTATGCTGGGGCTCAAACGTGTACCTTGTTCACATGGATTTTTTTTTTAATAAGATTTCTTATGGCTTTGAAGGCAAAGTCTCCAGGGATGAATAAAAATGATATATTATTTAAGAATTTCAAAGATGCAAAATTTAATCTTGATGTACTTTTAGTGATTGATGGCATTTTCGGTATAGATGATCACAAGATCGGTGATCGAACGCAGACTAGATTTCGAGTCTAAAATGTACGTAACTATTTGGAGTGATGAATTCTCATTGGCCAAAGTAAGTCGCAAAACGAAACATATCACCACAAATAAATTTCAATTGCTCAAATACCAAAAATGTAACATTGTCAGTGATGTTACTCAGCCCTCAATATCTATCCAAATTAATATTCCTTCTTATAATCTTCAAACTATAATTAAAAACTAAAACTTATTCCACGAAAGCTACTCTATTCTACCTATGCCATGCCACAAAAATAATGATTTCTTCAAAGACAAACATTCATTTGAAACTCAGAACAGAAAGTATAAAATTCAACTACGATTGATATTTTCGAGAAGGCAAACTTTCTCGTTGGCAGGAAATGAGCATATTCTATCTAACTTTTACGTGAAATACGATAACTTTCTTATCTGAATTCTAAAACTTAGGAAGCAACGTAATTTCCTCTCAAACTAAACCCACCCTCGATACAAGTGCATCGNACTGAATTCTAAAACTTAAGAAGCAACGTAATTTCCTCTGAAACTAAACCCACCCTCGATACAAGTGCATCGATATAAATCATCACCCTCAATTCACTTTACAAATTACATTCAATTGGCTTTAAAATAAGCCGACCATATATACAATGAGCTCTCTAATTAACAAGGAGTGACAGAGTGACATATGGACCTTGACAATCGAAACAAATAGAGCAAACAACGATGTTGTACGTGTACAGTGTTCAACAATCCCATCACACCCATCAACCGCAGAGTTTTGAATTCAAATGCCATCAACCCTTCATATTTTGTGGAAATTCTTCATCCTTCGTCCTCCATCCTGAATAGTGTTAATTTATAACCCTAATAAAACGTCACTCTATTTAAATTACTGGGTTCGGTTCGGGATCGGAGGATGTAATTGAGTGACGACAACAATTCTGAAGAAATTCGATTCATCCATTGATCAACCGCATCGAACCCAACGACAACATCGAATTTCTATAGAAACTGTGCAATTTGTTTCTGAAACTGTATAAAATCCATCTATCGAGTGAATTTATAGCGATAGCGAACGATATGTACCATGAAGCATTTTGTCTTCATTGCAGCTTGTATTACAACATCCCCATGTCGCAGATATGTTTCCATGGGAATCGATTGAGAATCGAAATAAAGAACTGAATTTATTTCAATTGTGGAAAATATCTTCTTCTTCTTTTACTTGCTCGTTCCCTTGTGGCTATACAGTATACAGATACACAGCTTTCTTCCTCAACAGATACACTACAAAAAGATATATAGTATATTCAGAGACACTGTAAAATAGTGTATCGTTCAGATGAAATTGGGATTTTAGTTTTACATTAAACAATTTACTTGCAATAAATTTTCAACACGAGAAGATATTTATTTCGTAGATATTCTTCATATTCTGTATGTATCGCTAGTAGATCAATGTATGTATTTTATAGTTCCATTTCAATTCAATTCCAATAAAGTTGTGATGTGACAACAAAAATCTATCTATCTTTATATAGTAGATTGTTTTCATTTCGTGTTTGTGAGATTTTTCTTCTAAATTAGTTCGAATTGAAGAAGGATTTTGATAGTCATGTGGGGTATTCTTTTATTCAATATATACTACACTTTCGGAATCGTTTGCAAACAAAATATATCATCATATTTTCATGGTTGGTAAAGCATTGTAAATAGTAGTATATGCTTGTAATTCTTCAAGTATGCAACATTTAACATACTACTATTTTTCACGGCTCATAATAGCTTTACATAAAAATAAATGTTCAATATCAATACCTCAGAAAGATCTTACAGACCTACAAGGCGGACACTGCATTGCAAGAGATCAAATTCAACGGAAAGGGTGAGTTAAAGGATAGAACAAAATACAAGTGAGATTTTTCTATCTATTGCTATTCTCTCTATTACAACTTCACCTACATAAAGCGGACATCACTGCATTGCAAGAGATCAAATTTAACGGAAAGGGTGAGTTAAAGGATAGAACAAAATACCAGTGAGATTTTTCTATCTATTGCTATTCTCTCTATTACAACTTCACTCCATTATCCCTTGATGGATGCCTCTGCCTATCAAAGGCTTTAAAACATCAGTTTCATAAACGAGTTTGCCCTCACTAAAGACAAGAAGACATCTCTTTGCACCCAGAGAAAAAAATGCAGATTTTTTTAACACAAAAGTGTTGATTTTTATCATTTTTTAAATGTGTAAAAAATTAGCACTTTTTGTTAATGTTTAGCATTTTTGGCTAAAAGTTAACACAAAGTGCTGATGTTTTTTAGGATTTAACCATTTTAAATTGTTAAAAAGAGTGAATTTTGTGAATTTAACAACTTAAAACTGTTAAAAATTAACACAAAAGTGCGGATTTTTAGCACAAAGTGAAGGGTCCGCTCAGTACACACTTTGTGCTAATTATCCGCACTTTTTTGCTAAATTTTAGCACTTTTTTCTCTGGGTGTGGGAACTAATTATAAACACAGCCTGCATACCAACAACAACGGAAGACGAATGGTGAGACCGAGCAGCACTGTCATCCCGAGATCGAAAGAAGAATCAGATCGAATATGTGCTCACTGAACAGCGCTAGGTAAGTAGAAAAGGCTCGATTTTAAAAAAAGAACATGGAAGACTTGGAGATCTTGAGGGACATCAATGAAGTGAGAAGGTTTTATGCGCTAATGGCAATAATAGCAGAGTGACACAACGAAACGAAGACTCTGAGCAATTTCACAACATGAAAGATGTTCGCCTACAAGATTCAAGCGCCATATAGACATCTGAAGACTAAAAAATAATGCGACGTCTGTAAAAAATGGGTACACTTAAAATGCACTAAAACCGAACCGTCAAGTAACGTAAGAGACCCCTCAGAGTCCTCCACTACGGATTCTCCAATTTAATAACAATGGCATCCGCAACAAGCTCCAAGAAGTTCTTCACTTCATGGAGAAACCAAAGTGACATTGCGAGGCAAAATTAGCCGCCATAGATAGAGGAGGAATCGCGGAGGAGTTGTATTTCTGATCCACAAGTCCATTCAATACTCGACTATGACACTACCTTCTCCAACAACATCTCAACCGTATTTAGAACAACAAGCGATCACAATAACATCAGGAAAAACCAACATAAATCTGCTAAATCTCTACATATCACCAATCTCCTCATGTCATGACAGAACGTATAAACGTAGAACACTTGCTAAATAATAACAGCGTTATCATCATGGGAGAATTCAACGCCCACTACTCGCTCTGGTATTCTGATCCGACACCAGAGGTAACCACCTCGCTTGGTGACATCCACAATGCACAATAGTACATTTAGATCTCCTTCTCTCANACAATGCACAATAGTACATTTAGATCTCCTTCTCTCNCAACGAATTGGTGTGCCTTGGGATCAGACTACCTTCCCATTAAAATCGAACTCAAAATCAACAAAACAAAGGCCACAAATCTAACCTGTGCCAACAGTGAACTTGTTAATAAACACGAGTGGATAAGATACCTCGAGAAATGTGATTTCAATCCCAACCTATGACGAGTCCTTTACAAGCTAACAAACAAACCACAAAATGAGATCAACATCGCTTTTCACGGCACAACCTTCGCAAATGCCAGAAGCTGCACAAGTATCCAAAAACTATTTAGGATAAATGCGGACCTCTTTTCTACTGATGATCGAAGCAGTCAGTTAGTCAGTAAATGGCTAAAAGAACAGCACCTTGAGTTGTCGACGGGAAAATCCTCAGCCACTCTCTTCAATTCTCGGAGTGACATTTGATCCAACAATGTCCCACCACATGTCAAGTACAAAATAATATCGAGGAACAATGTGATGTGGAATAGTTTTCATGGTAGCACATGAGGGAAAGTCAAAGAACGCTAACTACCAATCGCCAACTATTTGATACTCTAATCTTCACGCCACAACTCTGCAACACAAACTGACAAAAGCTTCAGAGAGCCTATTACTCAGCACAGCG
>JXPG01020106.1:0-11160 GCA_001015175.1 Megaselia abdita
ACGGAGTTTTTTTTAATGAGAGTTTATCATTGATTAAATTAAGTAGATTTAGTGTCCCAAAGAAAATTCATTTACTTCAAAGAACAAATATTTCTCATTTAAAAAATAAAATTTTTAATGAATTAATTAATTTTCTACGTTAAGTATTTAACGTATCATAACGTTTTATAAATTTGTTAAGGATTTACCAAAAACTATTAAAAAAATTCTCGACTCTCAATTATTATTCTCCATCTTTTAAATCTCCGTTTATATCTTGGTTTATATTTTTTTAATTAATTCTTGAGAATTTAGTGATTATGAAGTTTTATATATATATATATATTTTTTTTTTTTATTATTATTTTAAAATACAATATTTATTGTTTTGACGACGATGATTTAATTTATACTTATTTGTTTCTGGTTTTATTTTTGTTCTTTATTTTTGACTGGATGGTATTTATTATCGTTTTGAAAAATATTTCAGCTTTTTGATATGTTTATTGTTTTTATTCTTTGACTGATATGACTTTGATATGAGATCATATAGAATTGTTCCATCTTCAACAATCCCTATAGTAAACGATACCCATATTGTCCACTTAATAAAAAAGAAAGGAAGCCTATCGTATTTTCCAGTTGTCAAAGAACTTATTGTTAAAATTTAGTATAAATCGTTAAAATTTGTCCATTTGAAATCGATCTCACGCATTCTCGATACTTCTTAGTGCTCCTCGACCAACGTCCAAGAAAAGACAGTTGAAATTACATTTAATTCCTCATTTTTCAAATCATTCACTACTTTACAACCTTTTCAAATATTAAAAACCTAAAAAACGCAATCAAGAGAAAAGAAAGACCTGCCTAATTAACCAAATTTAATATTTTCCCCTTTTCCCTTCGTACAACCAACCAACCAATCAAAACTGTCATTTTGCGGTCTTTTTAACAAATATAATATTTTCCATTTAATTTAATTAGCAACGATTCCAGTGCACAAAAGGTTTTGAAAATCGGATTTTCACTTTCTGGTTCTGCCGATTTTGCGGTAAAATCAGCACCAACCAACAACAGCCAGCATCGTTATTGTCATTTCATTTGGTTACCGGTAACAATCTAAATAGCGGCAAATTAGAAGAGGGTCCAACAACGTTTAAATTTAAAATTACTGTATATTTTTATTTGAATCAGATGAAATTTACTGCTTGCCGTCAGCAGAAAACCTGAATCGACTGAATCACCGACCGTCAAAAGAGAAAAATGTTTCCTAAATAAAAATGGTAAATATATAAAAGATAATAAATTTACATTCACGTTTATTACTCGCTCGAACTAAGGGTGTAATTTTCGCCAGTAGCAAAATGACGGTAACGAGCCATTCATTCATTTCTACAGTCAGTCAGACAGTTCAGCCAGCAAACCAAACCAGCCAAGCGATCCAAAGTCAAAGAGAAGCTTTTATTGCGGTAATTCATAAAAAATGAATATAATGAAATTTTAGTGGAAAAAGGGTGAAATTATAATGAATACTTTTATGTTTGACGTTGAGTGTATCTGTTTTGAGTTTGCGGAAAGAATAGGGTGGTAGTGGGTGTCCTTTGTGGTTTCATGGATGTTTTTGGAAACTTTTTGTTCTATCATTTTGAATTATGGTAAATGCTCTAAGAAAATGGAAATAATGTGAATTTCATTGTCTTAATGAACATTAACTATAAAAAAAATCTATTTAAGTATTTTAAATTCCCACCTGTATTTGCAAATACTTTAAATTAAATGGCTTTAAACGCTTAAGAAGTAGAAATTTAGGTTTAAGAAAAATTCTACTAAAAAAGACGCGATTTTCTTTACAAGTAAGTTTTAGACATATATAAAAGACAATCCCTAGATAACGACCATCGAAGCGAAGAAATCAACTGAATTTCACATCCTTTAATCACAGCTCAGGTTGATAAATTATATTACTTGTAGATAGAATTCAAATTATATTAAGACAGAGGAAATATTGTAATGTTGAGCTTAGTTTGGAGTAATAAATCAAAAATTAAACAAAAAATAATAAAAAAACTAAGAATACAAATTTTACAAAATTAAATAAAACATTGAATTAAAAAAATAATAACCAAAAATCACAACAACAAAAAACCCCAAAAGGAACAAAAATTTAAAAAACATAAAACGTCTGTGGATTCAATTTCTTGAATGGGAATAGGCTCCAAGATTTCAAAAGCAAATCCTTCAGCTTTAGCAAAACAACAAATATTTTCAATATTAAACAATTAAATAATAAACAAGAATCCAGAAAGAATAATGTAAAAACTTAAAATGACCTCATCAAAACGATAAATACACTCAAGAATTAAAACAAAAAAATAAAAAAACAAATTCACGCAATAATTACAAAACGAAAAACAATACACAAAATATAGAAAAAGATAAAAAACAGCAGAGTAAAAAATTAAAAAGCAAAAACAAATAAATAATAATAAAAATTGATAAAATTAAAATATCAGAAAGCTTAACAATAAATACCATCTAAAATAAGAAGGATATAATAAAAATATATAATTATTTTACACTAACAAGCAATTTAAAAAAAGAAATAAGATCAATACGAGTTGCAGAGATCGTAGCAATAAAAATTTAATAAAATAAAAAAAGTAAAATGTAATTTGTCTAAAATTATTTACATGATAACATAAAAGCAAATTTTGTATGAATTAATTTCGAGATTTTGATGTCATATATAATATTTATTTAAATACTAAAAAAAAATAGATAAGTTCAAGTTTACTCAACCAAAATAATTTAAGCTTTACTTTAAATGAGCTTGATTAATAAAATAGTTACAAATGTTGTTCATGATCGACTTAAATAAATAAATTTTAATTAGAAATATCGAACAAAATAAAAACATCGTTTTTAAAAATAAAAAAAGCGGAACCATACAAATTTAGAATTTTTTTCTAATGTTTTAATGTTTTAAGAAAAGTGGCAAGAAAAAACATAATTAAAAAATAAAAGCAAATAGAAAAAAACAATGAGCTCCAAACGCAAACAGTGAATTTATGGTCATTATAATAATAGAAATATTAATAAATATTAAAAGTAAAATGTTACATAACAAATATTAAAAAAAAATAATTTTTAAAATTCTAGAAAACAAACAATAAAAACCCTACAAAATTATTTAGAAATTAATAATAGTGAATACTAATAAAAATACAAAGAAATCAAAACAATTGAAAACAAAAATATTATATCTTGATAAGTGATGTATTTTTAAGTATAAATTTTCTTCCTTAATTATCTCCTGATAGAATGATAGAATTTCTTCTATAAATTTAGCTTGACTTTTTAAAGAAAAATTACCCGTTAAATCCTATCTGGCAGTTTTTCACTGGTCAGATACTCCATCAGATTGGTCGTTTTCGTATGGTTTGAGAAAGTTGAAGGTTAGAAAATTACATGAAAACGTTTAGATTAAAAAAATATAGTTCTTATTTTTTGGAGGAAAATTACCCTTCATATCCTATCTGGAAGTTTTGCACTAATCAGATACTTGATCTGAGGGGTCTTTTTCATATGANATCAGATTGGTCGTTTTCGTATGGTTTGAGAAAGTTGAAGGTTAGAAAATTACATGAAAACGTTTAGATTAAAAAAATATAGTTCTTATTTTTTGGAGGAAAATTACCCTTCATATCCTATCTGGAAGTTTTGCACTAATCAGATACTTGATCTGAGGGGTCTTTTTCATATGATTTGAGAAAGTTGAATGTTTTTTGATGCAGAAACATCAGATGCTTTTCATGAACATTTTCGAAAAGTTGATGAAAAATAGTAAATTTGTTTTCGTCAGAACTTTGAGATTAAAATTGATATTTTTCATCGATTTTTCTTCATATTTTCGAAAAAAGTATCTCTTGTTTAGATTTATTCTTTATTGAATCAAAAGGAGTACCTGATAAGTTTTAGAAAAAAAATATATTGTTTTTAATTTTTTTTTAGAAAAATTACCCTTAAAATCGTATCTGGTAGTTTTTTACGGGTCAGATACTCTATCTGTGGGGTCGTTTTTGGATTGTTTGAGAAAATTTAATGTTTTTTAATTAGACACATTCTAAGGTAGCTATCGAGTTAAGAAACATAAACATCTGAGAATTTTAATGAACATTTTTGAAAAGTTAAAGTTGATGAAAAATAGTAAATTTTTTTCCTCAGAACGGCACATTTTGAGATTCAAATTCATATTTTGCAAAGTAAAAAAAAATATTTTTTTACACTACATTTATAATAATTCACTTAATATTAGAAAGAATCAGTTACGTCAGAAGTTGAATTAATGAAAGAAATTACAGTTCTTATAATATGGATATTTTGTAAGATATTTTTGAGCAGGATCATAGGAAATATACGCTATAAAAATAAATAGCAAAATTAGTAGTCAAATTTACTAAGCTTAGCTATTTTTCCTATTTCGTGTAGCGAATTTCAATAACAATTTTTTTTTCGCAGAGTATACTACTATTAACTAAATAGCAATATTTCCTATTAAACTATTAAATGTTGAAGTTTTGTAACAAATAGTAGATTCTACTTTGTAGTAAAGTTTGTTAAAAATAGCTTATTTAAAACACAAAGTAAAATAGACAAATTTACTATAAACGCTGAAATTTACTACCTGCTATTTGCTGTAGTAAATTTAAATTTCTTTAAAAAAATTACATGAGTTCGAATCCATCATCAAGCACAACTTGAAGTAAAGGCTCGATTAGCACCACTTTAAATTATGCATTTTTATTTTGTTGAAAAAGCTAAATACACTAAAAGTAGGAAATATTACTAAAAGAGG
Organism: Megaselia abdita; assembly: GCA_001015175.1. Classification (NCBI taxonomy): domain Eukaryota; kingdom Metazoa; phylum Arthropoda; class Insecta; order Diptera; family Phoridae; genus Megaselia; species Megaselia abdita. Next base: position 4,835 of record JXPG01020106.1, read on the forward strand.
TAAATAAAATAATGAAAATTCCAACTCTTTTTTTAAAATACAAAATTTGTTAATATAAGATTATTATCAAATTATTTTCATTAAAGTAAGAATTCAATTTTATAATAATATATTATTTTGAAAGTAGTAAAATTTATAGCGTTTTTACCTTCGAAATGTACTAAGATGTCACTATATAACTTATTTTTTTATATTTGTCCATGAATAAATGAAATAAATTACAGGTTTTTATAATATGAAAAATATTTTAGAGGGATTTATGGGTAGGATACAAAATATGAAGCTCTTTCGAATTTGAAGAAAATACACATAAAATACCTCTAGAAAAACAAAACAAACTATGATAACATTTAACATTTTAGTTTTTTCATGAACAAGAGATTTGACTACGTGGGGTAGTTTAGGCTAGTTTGGCACGATTTCCAATTTTACGGTGTATGTATTTTTTAATGAACTGAAGAGCAAGATATAATACTTTCATAACGTTATACGAAGACTTACGTTTGTTCTTGATAAACTGACGTAAAGAAATATTTAGCTTCTCAAAATATTATTATTTGTGAAGGTATTTTTCTAGCACAATAAGAAGTTCAGATTATTAATACTTATCTATTAATAGTAAAAATTATAGTAAATTTACTGCTAAGTTGACAAAATATTATTAAAGCATTTGATTATTGTTCATTTCTATTAATAGTAGAAATTACTACTCAAGAAATCACTTAAATTACTACTTAATTTCTAGATTGTAGTAAAGAAAATAGTAATATTTTCATTTAGTAAAAATGTCTACTAATCCAGAAAAGAAGAAAGAAGACTTCTTAAAGACTTCTCGTCTTAGAAAAGTATTGATTGAGAGTTCTTAAATAATTATTCTCTAAGCAAGGAAAAAGTCGTCTAAAATAAATTGTCTATAAGAAATCTAATACAAAAAATTTGATTTATTTTAAAAGATCTATTCAATATTTGAATTAAATTTGTTTGATAGAAAGATTTAATGTTTCTTTTCAAAGAATTTAGAAGTCTGAAAGTGTTCTTAAACCCTTTTAAAAAGAACACTTCTATACCACTTCAGCGCAAATAAAGTTATTATTCAAACTTCTTTAAGACTTCTTAAAGTAACTTTTCGAAAAAATAAGACTTCTTTTAGAATTCTGTTTTCTTCTCTAAAGACTTCTGGGAGGAAATTGTTTACTGGGATAATATTTGATTTATGAAAAGCTATTGAGAAAATATTATTGAAAAGGAGGGAAAAAACTGGTGGTAAATACATAAGAAGAAAACATTAATATCACTGTTACACCTTGAACTACATTTGGCTCGTTGTGTGATGCAATAATATTTATTTTTTTTTACAAGACAACATTTTACCTCTATATTTTTTGTCTTGGAAAATGTATTATTTCTGTAATTGTTTCATGTTCAAAGTCTTTACTTTTCTTTATTTTGTTTAAGTTCCGTGTTTGTAGAATTAAATACAATTTTTTAGCAGTTTTAATTGGGTAATTATTTTTTAAATTAACTTTAAATTTATTTTGTTTTATTTATAAATTTTATTGTATTTTAATTTAACTTTTGGTGATAATTAAAATTAGAGTAAAGGTTTTTTTCTTAATTGTTGCGTATTTGTTCAGTTAAAGTTTGCTTAAACTTTGGGCAAAATACTCGTCTATTTTTTTTTAAATTTAGTAATATTTTTTATTTTTATTTATGATGACATTTGTTTTTTAAATATTGGAGGTATTGGTTGGGTTTAGGAAGTTATTAGAATTTCACTCAAATTCAGCCATCCATATTTTATATTTTTTTATGGAATCTCGGATAACATTTATCTATCAAAAATCATATTGATTTAAGCTAATTCCATAATTTTCATTGCTAAACTTACTCTCATAAAACAAAAAGAAGAAACGTTGTCGAAAGTTCCTAACATTGAGTAGACGAATTAAACACATACGTAGAAGAGAATACGTTTCCAAAAGCTATTTGGGATTTTCAATCCAGGAAATTTTAAACTTAATAATGAGTTTTTAATTCAGGTTCTTAAAAACTCAGACAATTTAAGGAAAAAAAACTTCGTCTTGTAATGTGCTCAATATTTGTTGTGTTTTTGAAAAAGTATAAATTTAGAAAAGTTAATGAAAGTAACCTAAAAGAAACCAATCAAAAATAAAAGAGTTCCCACATTCCCTTAGAAAGTAATAATTCTTGTCGAATTAAAAATGAAAATCCTGCCCCAAAACATGCAAATTACTAAAAATAATTCAAAAAGAAAACCCCTTTCGAGCAGTGTTGCCGTCAGCGAGCATTATTTAAAATAAGAAAACCCCTTCGAAGAATAATTAGTGAATTTTTAAAAACTTTGTGAAATTATTCTAATGAGAAACTTCACTCCAGTCCCCAGCATAATCATCTAGTTTATACTACGTTAAAAAAATTGACATCAAATGAGGAAGAAAGGAACGAACGGAACGGAATGGAGGAAAAAAGTGGAGTAAGAGAGTGCAGTGCATTTACATTACATTAAATATTCGTGCTTCATCGTGTGATGGCGAAAAAATCTTTGATATTATGGATGTGGCAACAACAAAAACGAAAAAAAAAAAAAGCTAAGGATGTGCTTTTAACAGTACTTAATTAAATATTTTCCAATTGAATTCATTTCTCCTTTTTTGTGTTTTCAGCTTGCTTTTTGTCGTCGTTTCTGGCAGCTGCAAAATGGAAATGCACAGCACCGAATAATAGGAAAATGTAATGAAAAAAAAGGGAGCTAACTATATAGCTATGTCAACTATATAATAGTTTTCCTATATTGAAGACAGCGAAAAAAAACTATCCAGCTATTTTGCTTCTGGCTGTTCAGTGACTTTCAAGTCAATTGTAAAGTGAAGTAAAGTAAAGTAAAATAAAGCGAATATTATTAATGTCATGTAGTTAGTAAACTGCTCTGCTAGAAAACTGGAAAACATCAGGAACAAGACATAGTGACATTTTCCTACAATGAAATGATAATTGTGTGCATTTCATTCATTCATTCATTCACTCATTCAATTCACAATCTTCGACGACGATGATGGTTGTCGTTTGTTGTTGTCGTCATCATCGAATTGAATTTTAAGTGACTTCTCCTTCTGCTCCAAGGAACTCAATTGGTTGATAATGGTTGCCATGATTTTCATTCTTATTTTATTTAATTTTATTTCGTTATGATTATCTGTGATTTTGGTTAGTGCAGATTGCTTTCAATAAGGGTAAATCAAGCTCATAAACTACTAATTATTTAATGATATAATAACTCCAATAATTCATAAATTTATATATTAATTAAAAGCATACCATTCATTTAATAAATACCTTCATTTTATAAATATTCAAAAATATTAAAATATTTTTTGTGGCCTGGCAGGGCTGGTTTATTTAGTGGTTAACAAAAATTCTGATGTTATTATTTTCAATGGAAATTACATGAATTAAATCGATGAAATTTTTATTAGTTTTAATTGTATACAATGTTACGTATAGAGACTACACCTTATGTCATTTTGTCTATCTGTGAATCCTATCTGAGTATTCTTTTATCCAATATAGATTTTCAACAACATGATTTTCGGTTACATTTATTAATACGTTTATTCTTGAGCTCTTCATTAAGTATTTCCTTGTCATCTAAAAAAACCTTATATTTTTCATTGACCATATGAAGACAAAAAAGTTTAAATGTTTGATATTTAGGGTCAGGATCCATTCAAAATATATGGAGGCACAAATCATAGAAGAACTGTAACTGGAATTCGCTCGAATTTTCGAGATATTAAACTTTAAACTTGAATTTTAGGAAAAATCAACCTCTTCCAAGAAGTTAACCATAAAATTGGGTAAAATGTAAAATTTTTCTCTTTCTCTTAAAATTTAATTTAGCATTCTCGTTACATCACTTAGGCCAAAAATAAAAAATTTCAGTGAATACCTGATTTTTTAAGTGAACAAATAAAGATTAAACGAATAAATTTTTTTTTTGGATAAAAATAAAATACTTCTCGTTTAGTAATTTTAGTGAAAATGAACTATTTACTTGTTACAAGTTAAAGATTAATTAGGAATATTAGCGTAAATATACAGTAAGTGAACAATTTACTAATATTTTCACTAATTAGTAATTAATATTACTATGACAGGAGTAGTAAATGTTACTATCACTTTTATAGTAAATATATTTATTCCAGGAAATTTTACAACACAAAACAGGTATTGTTACTACAAGTATTAACATTTACTACAATCTAAGAAAAATGTTGTAGTAAATTGTCATTCAATCTTTTTTTGAAGTACATTTTACTACTTTATTTGTTGTAATATTTTGGTAATCATTGCTGTTTCAAAGGAAATCTTACTACTAAATAAGTTGTGACTTTTACTATTATAAAACACTGTTTTTCCCTCAAAATTGTTAAAAAGTGTTGTAGTTACAATTTGACTACAACCTATTTTCTACAACAAAACCTGTAGTACATTTTACAACTTTTACTTACTAAAATTGTAGTTATTTTAGCGATCACATGAAACAGGGTTTTTTACTCAACATAAATTCTACTAAAATCTATGTTTTGCAGCCAAACTTTGTAAATTTTACTAATTATTAGTAAAATTATAGTTGTTTTTGCTATAAATTTTTTGATATATATCTGTTTATAGTAAACGTTACTATTAAGTAACTAATTATCACATAAAAGAAGCTTTTTATTAAGAATAGTAAATTTTACTACTTTTTTTTTGTAAAATTGTAGTTATGTTTGCTTTAATACTTATGTTGTGAGTTATACAACCTAAAACAGTAAAATTTACTTCAATTCATTTCCTACAAAAAGTTTTGTAGTAAATTGTACAAGTTTATTTTTTATAAAATTCTAATAATTTTTGCTATAACTTTTTTCAAATATATATTTATCTATACATAGGAAATAAAATGTATTATGAATTTTGTAACGCAAAACTTACTTAAACAATTAAAAAAAAAAAAAATGAACAGCAAAGTAAAACATATAGAAAAATACTTTACAATAAAATAAAACCTAGAGAAATATAAAAAAAAAACAGAGCAATTAATAATAACTGAAAGAAAAAAATAATAAATATTCTACAATAAAATAAAATATATAGACAACCATAATTTAAAAAAAAGAAACATTAAAATAGTATAAATTATTTTAAAATTAAAAAACAAAACAACAAATATTCCTTAAACATTTATAAATTAAAAAAAGTATATATATATAACTATTAAAATAACATTGGAAAAAAAAATAATAATTAGCTTCAACAAAGCAATAGATATAAATGATTAATAACTAATGAAAAAATGAATTAACAAAAACCAATAAGTGTACAAAAGCTTAATATTCAAAAAATCTTAAAAACAAAAAAAATATTTGTATTGGATAATAGTTATCAATGATACTATAAAAAATACAACAAGAAATAAGTTAGGAAATAAGTTAATAATATCTGATGATAGGTAAAAAAAAATACCGCTCACTTTTTTGTAAAATAAATTAATGGATTATATTACTATTAGCTATTACTATAATTTTTTAGTTTAGATACATTTACTATAAAAAGGATAGCACACATTACTACAATTTTACTACTACGTAGTTAAAGATTTATAAACGAGGCTTAGTAAGATTTGCTAATAATAGTAAACATGACTACTCTGCTGGTAGTAACATTTACTACAAAGTAATAAAAATATTATCAAAATATTTCTATAAATAGCTTAAATTACTACGTAATCACTAAGTTGTAGTAAATATTAGTAAAAAATTCGTTTAGTCCAGAAATACCTTAAATTTCAATTTTTTATTAAATATTACTGAACAAAAATTTCGTTTAAGCTTGAGTTCATCTCCAGATGATGATAGTTTATTTTTCGTTTTACTAAAAATAGTAGTAAATTTTGCGCATATGTAGTAAATTTTACTAATAGTTCAAGTCCCATCATTATATTTTTTTCAGGCATTAGTTCATCCTGTCAATGTCTTTTTTGTTTAAAAACTATTTCGAGCAGTGACATTTACTATTATTTTTAGTAAGTAGTAAAAATTATCCTAAAATTTTACTATCTATCTAGATTTTTAGTAAAATGTATTACTTATTTTTTTCTGTGTATTTTCAATCTTCGTACTTACTTTTCACTTTAATATCTATATTATAAAAATCAGTTTTGTATGTTTGTGGGTTTGTAGATTTGTGGATTTGTGTGTTTGTTCCTTATACAAATATACGGGGCTTATTCGATTTTTACCAAATTTGCAGGATAGGCTCATTGA
>JXPG01020145.1:7356-37944 GCA_001015175.1 Megaselia abdita
TTTTGTGTTTTCCTTCTTAATATTAGTATTATGAAAGTGGAATTGAAGCCGCTTTCAACATATTTATTTATATTTAACATTTTTTAATTGATTTTTTTATCATAAATTTTTCCTTTTTAATAGTTTGCCTAAGTTTAATTGTGTTTTAAATCATTTCTATTTTTTTGTATACCACACAAATGTCTAGATCGAAATCGTATCAAAATATCTTCTCAAATTCCCAACACCCAAATTACCAACAAAAAAGCAAAAAACAAACAAAATACCAACCTAAAGTAATACGTTGACTGGGCTCGTAATCTAACATTTTCTTAATTAAGTCAAATAGCTGATAGTGTTCGTCACTATCACTCATCAGGTACCTGAACAAAGGCTTACAGTGGTCTCGTACATAACGTCCAGCTGATGACTTTTCTTCCCAATCCAACTTACCGTGATAAAAGTACTTTGTTTTAGTTTTACTAAAAAGAGTATGGTTACTAAAAATTAATCAAAATAAAGAAAAACTGTTCAATAAAAACTAGAAAGCTAGTTTGTTGTATTACCGTGCCATACGATAAGGAATCTGTCCCAATATTCTCTCCATCATTGCTAAATGTTCACGGTTGTCATGTGTCTGGAACAGCGTTATACCCAAATACAGCTCAAACAGAATACAACTGGAAAGAAAAATATTTAAATGGTTTTAAAATTTTAATATTTTTGGTAATAGACTATATTTCTTGAATCATGGATTCAAAAACTCACCCAATAGACCAAACGTCACATGGCTGGGACCATCCTAATTCCAGGATGACTTCTGGAGCTCTGTAATGTCGGGTAGAAACTATTGTACTATGATGTTCATGATCAAATGTGGCTGAACCAAAGTCAATAAGTCTAACATCCGTACATTTGACACGGCGAGTTTCGCGATTCTGTAAAAATTAATCAATATTAAGTATGTTCAACTAAAGAAAACATTCAAAAACAAACCTTTTTGTGATTATAATGAGTGTTGTATTCCGAGTCAACAAATAAAATATTTTCCGGCTTTAAATCCGTATGTGTTAGTCTGTTGTCATGTAAAAACTTGACTGAATAACAAAGTTGATAACCCATATGTCTAACTTGCTCCAATGGGTAAGGGTCATAATTGTTTTCTCTCTGTAGATAAAAAACAAATATAAATACTATTTTTTAAAAATAAAACAAAAGTCGAAAAAACTTACCAAAAAATCGAAAACACTGAGACCCAGCATTTCGAAAGCAATGCACATATGACCGTGGTAATCGAACCAGTCTATCATCCGAACGCATAAGCTGTTGGAAAAATAAAATAATTAGCTGTTGTTTTTTTGATTTTGTTTTGTTTTATTTAAAACATTTCATGGATTTTATTATGTTTATTAAATATTTTTAAGATCAGCTTTCAAGATCGATCAAGATAAGCTATATCAACCAAGTAAATTGGATAGCCTTAGCTCTCATAATACGTATTTTCATAAGTAGTTTGTGTATTAAGAAAGGAAAAAATGAGAGATAATATAGAAATTTTTAAATTTTGTTTTTTATTCCACAAATTAATTAAGTGTTAAAAATGTTAAATACTTTAAAACAATAATTTTTAGATTTTGGTTTTTATTTATTTATATAACAAAAAATACAAGTTTAATATCGATAAAAAGTTTCGTTTTTCTTTTATTTATGCTTAATATGAAAAAATGAATAATAGAAGTATATTTTGTTTGTAAAAGAAATAATAAAACAAAATCGAAAATAAAAATCAATACTAAATTTTCGTTTTAAAATATATTTCAAAACAAAAAAAAATCAAAAATTAGTAAAAACAACATTTAATGTTAAACATTAAATAAAAGTTATTTTTTTCTAAAAAATCTATGAATAACTTAGTAAAAGGAACATTTCACCTCGAAAATGAAATTGATATATCCTTTTACCAAATAAATACTTTTTTTCTATTTCTTTTTTTCAGTAACCAGTTTCGCCTCCACAGAAAAAAAAAGTAGTAAAATTTACTACAAAACCTGTAGTTGATTTTAGCTTGTGGTAAATTTGACTAAAAACTTTAAAATTTTCTATAGATACATTTGCTATAAAAAGGATACAAAAATTACTACAATTTTACTACTAAGTTGTTAAAGTTTCAGCTTAGTAAAATTGTCTATAAATAGTAAAAATCTGGTGATAGTAAATTGCCTACTAATTAGTCAAAATATTTAAAAATAACTTGAATTTCCACCTAATCTCTTAATTGTAGTAACATTTGTAGTAATAACTTCATTTAATAAAAATGTCTACTAATAGCAAAAATTGCTAATCCAGATATAGCTTAAATTAGTATTTTTTAGTAAATATTACTGAGCGAAATTTTAGTTTTTCATTCGGTCATGAGTTCAAAACCAGATGATGTAAGTTTTTGTTTTTTGTTTTACTACAAATAGTAGTAAGTTTTGCATATATAGTAAGTTTTTCTAATAGTTGAAATACCATAATTATATATTTTTTTTCAGGCATGAGTTCAAACCCAGACAATGTCTTTTTGTTTTGTTTTTTTTTTTTTTACTACAAAAAGTAGTACTAGTAAAATTTACTACATATCTTGTTCTGTGTGGCTATTACAAGTTTTGAAGCAAGTTATAAAATATATAAAGAACTTCAAAAAGATGATTAAAACAAATAAGCAGAACATTTACAATCATACAAAATAAACTGTATTTATAAAAGTAACGTCAAAAGCAGCCCCTCTTCAAGTTTTTTATAACTAAAGTCCCCAAGCAACGAAAAAGACTTAAATAAAAAAACAGAAGAAAAGCATTGCAATTTACATTTATGAATTCAAATAATATTTTTTGAAGAAGTAATATAAATTTATAAAAAATATTAATTTTATAAAAAATAATATTTTGTAGTAAAAATTAAGGAGTTTTAATTAACCAATAGGAATTGTTTCATTTTTTCCTTAGAGTTTTTCGATATATTAGTATTGCTTCGAATTATTTATTTCATCTAATTCATGGATGCTATTTCATATTTTTAAATTAATTTTTGACTCTGGTCATAAGTCATCAAGCGTTACGTCGGGACACCACAAAATATATGTAAATTACAAACAGGATATCGCAGAATCTGCTTCAATATTTAGCTCAAACAATTCGATTTCTTTTTAAGTGAGAATTTGTTTATTTAATCATTTCAATTAATTTTATTCTCACTTTAAAAAATATATATCATCTCAAGAAATCATTGCGAAGAAAAGAAATATTATTCTTATTAATTCGAAAGGTTTTTCTTTAATGAAATTTTAGTTTTTTATTTTAATTGATTTAATTTCTATTAAATTAAAAAAACCTATGAAAAAACTTACTGCTCGCAATTTGGATCCTTCGCTGATATTTTCTCTAAAGCATTAATTTCGAGTTTAGCAGCTTCGCGGTATTTCTCTACGTTCTTAATGATCTTCAAAGCCATACAGTGGTCCCTGTAGAATAATTCAAAAATAAATCTCAATACTTTTGATACCTTAGAAATAAAAACCCACCTTTCCATGTCTTTAACTTTTACAACGCGACCGAAAGTACCTTCACCAAGAGTGGCCATAATTTTATCTGAAACATTTAAAAAAAGACCAACATAATTTTTTCAAATCTTAAAAATGTTTCGCAAAAAAAAAAATGTGTTCAAATAAAAAACGAAAAATCACTGAAAACTTTTGATATTTTTTTGTAGTTTCCACTGATTTTCGTCAAAGGTATTTTCAAAATTTTCCCAAAAAATTTAAATGTTCGTTTTTTAAATCAACAAAAAAAAGTATAGTTTAAAAATAAAAAATTACAAAACCAAATATTAATTGGAAAAATTTTGTTTTTTGATATTTTGTATTTTTGAAAAATGTCACGAACATCTATTATGAAGAATATCGCCGGATTGGTAAATCAAGTGCCCATCTGCATCATCTTGAATGACTGGTTTCGGTTGCTGTTGTTTGTAAGGTTCGGTTGTTGGGGGAGTTGGGGGTTAGAGGGAGTTCAGTTGGTTCGATCAGTTCAGATGTTGAGTTGAAGAGGCCCAAGTAGGGGGAACATTTTGCGTGCGTGCGTGGTATGGTTGGTTGATTCATACAAAACATTTCGAGAAAGAAAAAAAATAAAAAAAGAAAAAAAGAAAAGAAAATTTGATCGTGTTGTTCCCCCGCCAATCATCATCATTATCCAGCGCCATCCATTGAAGTCATCATAAAAGGTCATCATATGTAGTTGTCCAAAGTTATCCATAAATCATCAATCCCCAATCAAAATATACACCATCAATCCAAATCATCAACCCAATTTCATCATCAAACATCACATCAAATTCAGAAAGAAACACGAGAAAAATAGGTACGTTTTTCGGTAAGAAAATTATATAGTTCGGACAATTGTTATTTTTTCAAACAAATTAATGTTATCTGTTTTGAATAATTATTTTTTTTATATATAATTATAATAAAAAATGCTATTTATTTTTAAAACTACATAGCTCTAAGAAAAGTCTGATTATTATTGTAAAATTCTTATTTGTCATGAATTTCTTTTCACTTGTGGATTTTTCTAGCAATTTTTATTATGATTTTTCATTATGTTAGTTTTACCTAATTCCAAAAAGAAACAAACAATAAACACACAGCAGCACAACACATATACGTTAGTTTTGGGAAATGCCTGTAAAAAATTGTTTCGTTTTTGAATTGTCTTTCGCTTTTCTTCAGGGGAAAATGGAAAGGTTTTTTTATCTTATCAAAATTATTCTTTGAACATTATTAAAAATATGGTTGAATTTACGTAAAAATGTTCCACATTACGTAAGCTTTTTTTAAAGTAGAATTTAGAATCATTTAGAATAAAAATTATTTAAATGTAAATGTACAAAATCAATCATCGTCATCACATATTAATGAACCAAACCTAACTAAACTGAAAACAAGTTAAACGTAAATGTTAGGTTATGTATGTAAGTTCAACGTAACGTTACGAAAATTGAAAAATTGTAACAATTGGAAATTATACGATAATGGATAATAATAGCAAGTTATGAACAATAATAGCAAGTTCAAGATAGATGGGATAAAAATTAAATGAAAACGTAACGTTAAAACATCACATATCGTAAACTATCCTCTCCCAAAGCTATTAAAATTACATAAAAAGGTATAATCTCTAAAAATTAATACAATACAAAACGTAACGTTAAGATTCGTTACACATATATACTCAGAAATGGGTTTTACGTTTTTAAATCAATTTTTTTTCTAAAGACCTAAAACCCAGTATTTTATTAAGAACTGTAACACTTTACCCAGTTCCCAGTTTTGTAAATATCAATTTATTTCTATACGACATTTATTCAAATATACACATTATTTTGTAGGCTACATATTTGAGTGTGTAAGAGACTCATTAGAATGTGTAGAATATTAAAAACAAAAAATGTGTACATTTTTATTAATAAAATGTGTGCAGCATGTACATAATATGTACTGCACAAACCAAATATGTAACCCACTCAATACAATATGTATTTTCATGATCAATAAAATGTGTAGCACACTTATTTCGTGTGTAGATTATTCATAAAATGAAATATGGGAACAAAAATAATACATTTAAAATAAGTAGTACATTAAAATATGTAGGGTACACATTTTGTTTTTTCAGTTCATAATCAAATGTCACCAAAATACAAATCATAAATTTTGAAGATCCTGTAAGCTATGTAACCGTTTTTCCTAAATCTTTCATCATATTTATTTTCAAGACCATTTCAAACTATAACCAATTCATTTTCCCCCAAATCAAAGTAAGTTAATAAGCGAACACAAATTTGCAATGGCAAAACAATTGTAAAAAACAAATAAAAATGTCTTACAAAGGACGACAGAGTTTTTGGAATGCGAGATCTCTGTTGATATAGATATGAAGATGTTTGTGGTTGTCTGTTTCCGAGTAAAGAAAGGGACGAACTAGTTGCACTTTTAGTCAACGGTAAAAACCTGTTGTTAATCACACTATTGTCATACACGTTGGAGGTTTTAGAGGTTAATGGTTTTCTGTATGAAGTAGAAGATCCTGGTGGATCATAAAAAAGAGGACCTACGCCATCCATTCGCTTATAGCTAGTTGAGCTAGAAGAGGTTGAGGGGATCACCGTTCCAGTACTGTCTTTCTTTTTCGATCTACTATTGGCACTTGAGTTGGAAGATACAGTTGATGCAGCCACTGAACCAGCATCATCTGACTTCTTGTCATAACTGTCATCTTCCGCATACTTTATCAGCATATTCTTGATTTTCTTCCGTTTTTCGATTCTTTCCGCAAAAGCGTTTGCTGCAGTTTCATTGTTGTCTTCCCTGAGAGCTGCTATGATAGCAGCATTATCAGCTGAAGATCGATCTTCATCGTCGAATTGAATGTTATTGGGATCTGCGTCATATAAGTAAGTGTTTGTACGAGTTCTTTGCAGAGCTGTTCCTAAACTTTTCCGATTATTAGTGTCAAAGCGATTCACGTGAGTTGAAGAGGTTGCACCGGTACTAGTGCTCGGAAAGGAAGTGGAGGCGGCATCGTCACCGTTCAATAAATCTGTGAGAGTTTTTGTTCGACCATAGGTTCTTTGTCTCCTTGTGGACGATGATAAATCCGTGGACAAAGCATCTGGGTCATAGCGAGATTTGTAATTTTCTTTGTCGTTCCTACTAAAGCGAGAACTTCCGCTAGCGATGTCATTAGCATGATCTCTGTAACGAGTACTGCTTCCACTTGTCAAATCGGGGGCATGTTCTCTATAACGACCGCTGCCTCCTGGCTCGTAATAACGAGTTCTATAATGAGTATTGTCTCTTCCTGAGTCTGAGTCCACCAAATACCTAGAAGTTTTGTTTCTAGTCAACCTGAAAGGAGTTCTCTCTTTTTTATCCGAGGCGTTAAATGAACCAGAGTTTTTCAAGCGTGAGTTTTTGAGTAAACCTATGTGGCTTGTGGTTGCAGATTTCATCAACGGATTCAAAGCACTATTACCTTCCCCGTCTCCATTCTCATCGTTGGGTTCTAGGGTTTTGTCTCTATCTACACCGACAATGTCGGAAGCGTCTTGTCGTCTCCTGCGGCGTGCAAATCTATCCAAAACATCAGAATATTTCGACTCTAACCGGGAAATCGTTGATTGCTGATGTTTCAGTTCATTTGCGTCGATTGACGTTGGTGTTTTATCTTTGTCATCTTTTCGCTGTAAAAATTTATATTGAATATCTTTTGCGCTTTTTTTCTTTTGTTCATCTCGAATGTTGAAAGGATTTCTACGTAAGATTGTTGGTTGAATGGAATGATCGACAAAAGGATACTTAGGATTTAAAGATTTGTAAGAAAAGATTTTAAACAAATATTCTTTGAAATATTTTAATAAATTTTTAAAATATATTATTTTTTTTTTTCAGAATTTATAATTTTTTTTTAAATAATAATTTTTTTTCTTTCAAAATTATAGTATGAAAAAGTTAGTAATTTTAAAACTTTTTCATACTATTCAAAAAATTTGCTGATTTTTAGCTCAAACAGCTTAAACAAACATTTTAAAAATTATCAAAATCCGCTAAACAATTTGAACTTGTGTCTCTTTTTTTCAATAGGAATTTTATTTGTTTAGAACAAATATCAAAATACAAAAAAAAAACTAGAAAAGAAAACTATATTTTTCAAAAAGTTTTAATTATAGTATAAAATTACTCAAAATTAAAAAAAAAAATATATTTTGTGTAAAGCATAAATGCTAAAAATGAACATTTTAAGAGAACACCGGATACTGTTAATAAAATAAAAACATTTCACACTTGCCCGTTAAAAAAAAATAATTTTAAAAAAATACGGAAATCCAGAAGAATATAAAAACCAAAGAGTAAACAATTGCCAACAAAACATTGTAAATGTTTCAAAAAAGAACCCTAAGACATTCCATTGACAACCTCCAAAAAAACCCATAAACAAAAGTACAATCATCCTTAAGAAATGTCTGTCTTTTGTTTATTAAGCGCCCACTTTCAACATTTCGAGGCAAACAAAAAAAAAATCATCAGAAAGAAAATAGGAATCACAATCACAATGAATATAATCGCCCACTTTCATTCTTCTATATTTTTCTGTATAATGAAACGAGAAAAATCGAATACTAACTTTGTTTGGCAAAACGCCATCAATCGTCCGAAGGATAGGTCTATAATATGAACTTACTGGACTGAGATTCGATCTCAGACGATCCAAAGCCGATGAAGTAGCTGACGTCGATAACGGCGTAGAACCTAATCCAAATGAAGTGGTCGCACCTCCGTAATATCGTCGTCTGTGTCTCATATCACTCATATTCTCAGAAGATTTATCGGTATTTTTCACAGTAGAAGCAGACGACGACGGTTCATCAAGCGGAATATCTATCAAACTATATTTAGAAATATTATGAATCAATCATGTTATTCTTGATCTGGTAGATTTTTAAGCGAATTGTTTTTCGATTACAAAATACGGTAATTTTAAGTGAAAATTTTCTTTTCTTTTTATTTTTTTTTTTTTTAAAGAAATTTTACACAAGATGCGACCGACGCGAAACACAAGTAACACACCACAAACTAATTAAATACTGGTTGCTTGTTGGATGGATATTTTAAAACAAAGTGAAAATTTTGAAAAAATTTCTGCGTCGTCGTTCTTTCTGGCGGTGTTTTCACACTGACCGATCAACGATGTGAGAGATCTGTTCTAAATTTAAAAATTTTGTGTGATTCGCTTCTTTCTACACACGAAAACTGTTTAACTCATTTCAAAAAGTTTATTTTATCTTTAATAATAAAAACAGAAGAACGAACACCTTGACACAGTGTTATAGGGGAGATTGAGGTCATCGGCCATTATACATAAACTAAACTATATTTCATTTAGAATGCATAAGTATATTTGTCCTTTCTAGAGTTCATTCATTTACAGGTATAATTTTTTCTATACTTTGTTTTCAACGAATTCAATGTTAAGATTATTTTGAAATGCATTTGGCAGTTGTATTTTTAAAAATGTTTTTTTCAGAATTTTTCTAATTGATGTTGCGTTTATTTAGTTGATTTATTGAACTTGATTATTTGTAAGAACATTTTTTGCTTATGTAAGTATGTAAAAATCTAAGTTTTCGGCTTTAAAAAAAAAACTTTAAAAAATTGCACTTAAATAAAAAAAAAAAAAATCTAAAAATATCTACATTTTATACTAAGGTTTTGTGTACTTTTTAATGTGTAATGTACAGCTGAACAAAAAAAAGGGAATTAAGCGTCGCAATTTTACTAAGGAGTATTCGACTGAAAATAGCAATTGACGATCTGATCTTTTCTCCAGTAAAATTAATAGCAACTTCGAAGGTATATAGGTGACACACCAAAAAATATTAATATTTTTGCTTTTAACTATTTTAAAAGCAAGAAAAATTAAAGCTCTTTGTTTATATTATCCAAATTTCAAAGCTTGTTAGAAAATCCTTATCTGGAGCTATTTTTAAAATGTTATTTTCTACAATTTTTAAATAATTTAAACGCTATTTTCCTTTTGAATATTTCTATTAGTATTAATTTAATTTTAATAAATTATTTTTTTAATCGTAACTAAAAATTTAAAACTAACTAAAAACATTTGTAATTGTAAGAAATGTAGTTTGCGTTTGTAAACAAAATCGCATAATTTTTTTTCTGTTTTTTTTTTGTTCAAAACTTATTATGATTTTTGTTTTTTTTTTATCCTTATTTTTTAAAATTAAACATTTTTCTCGATTTTTCTTCAATGTTATTTTTTTACTAAAAAACTTAAAAAACAATGTGTTTTTATTTTGAAAATATTTTGTCCATTTTTAGACTCTGAATTTATATATTTAAAAATGGTCGGATTTAAAAAAAAATTAGTAATTCTTAGCTCTGAAAAATTAAATTTTCTTAGTAGCTTTTTTTATTTATGAACAATATATTTTATGTTAGAAATTAAAATTATATTTTTTTTATTCGATATAATCATGAAAAGGTATTCACCTTTTCTGAGGTTTAAATCTTTAGGGAAAAATTATAGTGAATTCGTAAAAAAGTTCCAATGAAAACGTTCATTGTTAGTAGTTATTTTTTTAAACTAACAATCTTAGCTAGTTCAAAGTGAAAGTGTTAAAAGAAAGATTAATTGCAGTGTTTCAGATACAAGATATATATCAAGAAAAAGAGCTTGTACAAATTTGAGTTTTTCTAGCATAATATTGATTTAATATTATATAGCAATATTATTTTTGTTTAAGAAAATATATATTAAAACAAATTAAGATTATTTTTTGTAACGACTTTTGTGAAGTTAAAAAGGTTTATTATTCTTATTCTGATTTGATTTTTCAAGTTATACATATCTCGGAATTTAAGTTCTTAAAGAATTAAATGTTCTTAAAAAATATATATTTCAAAAATTTCTATAATGTTTCTTTTTTAACAAAACTGCTTAAAAAGAAACATTTTTCTAAATTAATATAGAAAAATCTTTAATTTGTTGTATTTTAAAACTAATAATTTTCATGAAATATGTTTTAATTAGCTTAGGTTTGAAAAACCTTAAATTTCACTGTCGCTTAGAACATTGAAACAAAAGGACTTTCTGATCTTTAACTATAAAATAAGCCCTTTTAGTAAAAATAAGTCCTTTTAAGACTTTTTAATCCCTAGGATAAAAAAAAGCTCTTTTATAAATCAAACTTTTTTTATAAGTTTAGTTTTTTGTAGAAATGTGAAAATGTTGTTTGTATTTTCAGCTTTTAAAACAAATTTAAACAAAAAAAAATATTTCAAAATATACTTATTGCTAAAACTGAAAACGTGTTTCTGAGAGTATTTTTTTTCTAATTTGAATGTAAACAGTTTTAAGAATAAATATATACTTTTACACAGAGACATAAAATAAAATATACTCTAAAAATTCACTAATTTTAATTTAAAGAAAAATCTAAGAAATTAAGTCCTTGCCACCAACGACGGAAATCTTGTAACTTTCAAAGACATCTTCTAAACCATTATAAAGCATTTACAAAACCTCTTTAAGAGAATTATCCGAAACGTTTACCGCGATCAGATTTATAGAACGAGGTCGTCAAAGTTTAGATGTTTAGTAAACGTATTTTTAATTCAAATAAGAAGCGTAATGGAAAACCACAAAGAAATGCAAAACAAACTCACTGACCCCAATCTCCCCTAAAATCATCATCGCAAAAGATTTATAAAAAAAAATCTTATCATGTCCTAATTTCATAAATTTCAGGTAAATGTCAAAAAATGATTTTTTTTTTTAAAACCTCGAAACACAAACAGTACACGTTTGCATATTTCGAAAACTTTTCCTCTTTGTTCTCGAAATATGGGAACAAAACAAAAAGAAATACTAAAGAGTCGAACGGACTGACCGATTCGTTCGTTTTTCAAGACGTTCGCTTGGATTTCGTCGGAAACGCTGCAACAAACTATTACAGCTGTCGGAGAGAAGTTGTGTAACACTTGCTGCTGTTGAACTTCGAATATATCGGTGGCGACGTGGCGTTGTGGTTGTGGTTGCTTTTGGTTGTGGCGACGACTTTTCAGCCGTGTCATTTGAGTTTTCAGTCATTTTTTTTGTTGCTGTCGACACTTTAACACATGACACTGCGCAATTCGAATCAACGGAAATTCGAAAAAGCTTATTCTTTCTTTCTTCTGATTTTCATTAACTGTGGCAACTGCCAACTTCCTGGATCTCTTCACTTTTCTTGTTTCCTGAACATTCTTCTGTTTTCGCCCGTGTCAATTATATCATTAACACTAATTCTTTTTTGTCACAATTTCTAAAAATATCCATAGAAAGCTCGCGACTTTATAATAATTTTCATTCAAGAAAAATTAATTTTAATATTTTTCTCAGAAATAATTCTTTTATTTTCACTAATATTCCAAACAGAAAAACAGAAATTATTAATCTAATTAATTTTTATTAATGAAAAAATCGAGCTGTTTTGCGCACGCTGCTTTAACGACGGCAGAAACACTCGCGACGTTTTCTTCTAATAACTTTTCGAACTGAAAATTTTCAAAAAACACTAAATATCGAAGAGAAGAATCTAAGCAAAAATATAGAAATATTTTTTTTTGTAAAAAGAACAAAACAAAAATGTATAATTTTAATTTACACTGCTCTTTGTATAGTTTTGTGCGAGTACTCCGATTTTCTTATTCAAAGAGATTTTTTAAGAGAAACGATTTCTAGTTTGTTGGCTAATTTTGATGCAAGTGCGGTATGAACCGGGTAAGACATGTCTCGAATAATGATTCCTATTGCGTTTTTGGGGAAAATCCAATTGCTAGGCCGTCATATTAATAAGAAATGACGTCAAAAACTAGAAGTGGTTCATGAATCAAGCAGACGAACATGACATTTTTATTTGTTTATTTTCTTTTTATTATGGGCGTTTGTTAAACAGATTTTCAAATATATTCTATATTAAGATGTTTTAAATTTACAGAAGACTTTATTGCAAATTTTTCTATCTAAAAGCAATTTAATTAATGAAAAATTGAATTTTAAAATGTTTCCTTAACATGAAATGTACATATTTCAACTGTTAAATCAAATATGTAGCTTCCACAATAAATGCGTGTTGACAACTGATCAAAATAATGTGTTTATAATGTTCAAGGTTTATACAAAGCTCATCAAGTTAAAAATAATCCTTTTAGAGCCCTAAAAATCCCTAAAAAGAAAGCCCTATGTAACGGAATATTTTTGGGTAAAGTATTCTACTTGGCATTACTTTTTTACTTTAAGAAGATTTTTCGATGAATATTACATACAGTTCATACAAAAATTTCAAAGTAAAAATGATTTATTTTTAGGTTTTTTTCCAACGAAGATTTAATGTGCAACATCTAATTTTAAAGGTCTCTCTGACTACTACACACTGTCATAAACAGAATTTCGACCGGTCGTCACCTGATGGCCCTAGAGTTTAAATTGTGGAAGCTTCCATTTTAAGTTTTGTTTTTTTACTTTTTTGGAATTTACTGATCCAAAAATATATAAAATGATTACTTCAAGACTCATAAGGAAACTTTTAAAATTAGACAAGTTTATATTAAATTTGTTTAAAATGTGTTTTTTATAGTTTATAGGTATAGGTAAAAGAAAAATTAGTTTTATTTCAAGAAATTTAATTGTTTTAAGCAATTTATTTCATTCAAAAAATGTAATTCTTTTTCAATTAAAGTAATCTAGCCTATTGCTTGATAGAATATTACTTTCAAATTATTTTGAAAATTAGCTTTATCATGTCTGAAATAATATCACAAGAACCAAATCTCATGAATCTTTATCGCGAATTTAATATTATGACTTTTTTGTAATTAATTAATTTTAATTATAATAAATGGAAAACCTCATAGTTTTTAAATTATTCAACTTTGCCTTATTTTGTATCTTACCGGGATTAGTTAAAAGTACAAAGTATCAAATAAAACAAATCGAAAATAACATTAAAAATAAATAAAAGTTTGTGTTAAAAATTAAAAAAACAAAAAAAATGTAGCATTCTGCTTCTTAATTTTTTAACATGCCTTTTTCAAAGAAGTTCTATTCAAAAAGTTTGTTTTCTAAATTATTAATCTAAAAATATAAATCTTATATAAAAAGAGAACTGAAAAGCCTTTGTATGAACCAGTGTATATATCTACCAATTTTTTTTTTCTCAGTGTTTAATTTTAAAAAACCTAAAAAAAATATTCAGAAAATTAAGTTTGAAAAGGATTTTTGAGTTTGTGACAAACATTATAGAATTTTGTTTCAGTTAAAGAATTATCGATCTTGAATTTTATAACCAAAACCAAACGAGTTGAAAAACCATACAAGAGTAAATTTAAAGTTTTAAATTAATATACCGAAACGTAAATCCTTAAATCCCAACAATTTCAATTGAAAATAAAGAGAGAAATTAAACCCATAATAAAAAAAAATTAACAACATCAATTACAATACCAGAATCACGTTACACCTAATAACATCATTAAAAACATATTATGTGTCAATACCATCAGATAAAATAAAAAGTAACCCAACAGCCTATAATAACAAGTTCTAAATTACCCACATTTTAAAAACCACCAACAACCGCCTAGACACATGCATGCACAATAATCTACAAATGGTAATCAATTTCACCATATTCTTATGCCGCATTGGATCGCACAGAATGTATGGAAAAAAAACCAGTCTGGGAAAGAAGAAAAACCATTGACCTCTTTTTTCAGTGTCATCATAGCATCGCAAGCAATAATATTCTTTCTTTCTTGGCTTTTCCAGGAAAGTTCGAAAGAAATGAAAATATTCATTTATCAAACATTTTTATTTTCATTGCGATTCTGATAAGTGCGATTTTTCCATTCAATATAGGTTAACTTGGCTAATTTAGAACCGGTTTCTATGACATCATTTCTAAAATTAGAATTGGTCAGAGGAGATTCTTTTTTGTGTGGGAGGGAGTTTTGCTTTTATTCAATGGATTTGGGATTTTCTGAAGGAAACTATCTGATTGAGTTGAATTAGAAAATATTATTAGAATTAATATGGAATTTTCGTAGGTTTTTTTAAATTATATTTTCTGAAATTTTTATGGTGTTACGCTTTAACCCCATATTTTTTGTCTTGTAAATCTGAATGTGACTCTGAAATTTCGGAACTTTTTCAAAATTATGATTTTGAATTGTTGAAATACAAAACAATTTTTAAATTAATACTCTCAAATACATCAAGGACATTGAAATAGTTTATATATTGCATTTGTAATATATGTAAATTTTATAAAGACAATTCTTTGGTTAAATTTTAATTTCTAAAAACTACAAATGCACTGATTTTTTTATCCATTTCTAAATTTAAATTGCAGAACATTTATATTTAAAACCATTCTAAAAATAACCGAATATTTCTAATGTCTTTACAATTTTACTTTATACAAAGTGTATAAAAATGTTGTAAGTAAAACTTGAGAAGTAAAACGAGACCGTAATATTTTTTTTAAAAGCATTTAGTCTTAAAATATATTTGTGTTGCACACTTAAAAATATGTAACCTGCATAATAGGGAATTCTTAGCTTTGAAAAAATACAATACATTATAAATATGTAGAGCACATATAAAATACAGGGTTCGTAAACAAAACTGTTTTTTTCAAAATAATCAATACATTTTATAAACTGTTATTTTCAAAATTCCAATTTTGAAAAAAAAAAAAAAAAAGTTAGAATTTTGGAAATTGTTGTTTGTTTTATTTTTTTCATTACTTATTTTTTATTATTTTTTTTAATTTTTTAAATGTTATTTTTATTTAAATTTAACTTTGTCTTTTTTTTAGACTCTGAATTAATACACTGAAAAATCTCAAGAAGAATTCTAAACTTTGAAAACAAAAATTATATATAAAACATATTTATTTCAAAATTTTATTACTATACTTTTTTTTATTAATTTAATTGATTATGTTTTTGTTTTATATTTATTAAAAAAAATTATTAAACAGTTTCTCGATTTTTCTTCAATGTTATTTTTAATTAAACTCATTCAAAACTGAAACAAAAAACAATGTGTTTTTATTTTGAACAATATTGTGTCTATTTTTAAACTATGAAATAATATATTTAAAAATGTTCGGATCTCAAGATGAATAATTAGTAATTCTTAGCTCTGAAAAATTATATTTATTGTTAATTTTTGGTGACAATTTTTAGGTAAAGAAGTTCCAATAAAAACGTTCATTGTTAGTAGTTATTTTTTATCCAGAAAGATTAATTACTGTATTTCATATACAAAATATGTATCCAGAAAAAATATATTAAACAAAAAATTAAGATTTTTATTTGTAACGATTTTTGTAGAGTTAATAAGGTTTATTATTCTTATTCTGATTTTTAAAGATATGATATCTCTGAATTCAACACTTAAAGATTAAATTTGCTTAAAAAATATAATTCTGATTTTTTTCTAAAAATAGAAATGGTAATTAGTTATTTAAACCTTTTGTGTTCAACGTAAAACGTCTTAAAATGTGTAATTTAATTATTTTCAAGAAAAACAAAGGATTCTTATTTTTCTAAAAGAATCTTTAAATTAAAAGACTTCATTACAAAAAAAAAATCTTGAATTTAAAAAAATATATTTAAATGCCTTACACTATTTCAAATACAAAGCTCGAAGTACAATACATTATAAAAGATTTTGATTTAAAGTTGTGAGAATGTCTTAGATTTCGTTAATATTTAAAATACAAAATTTTAATGCAACTTCTGTATGTTTTTATTTATTTTTTATTTCATGTTAAGATTATATGTTTTTTTATATTTAATATTTTTTAAAACAAATACTTTTATTTTAAGCTCATTAAATGAAATGATTAAAGTTAGAACTTTTTTTTTATTTTAAAATTTTTGGAGTTTATGAATTAAGTTCTAAATAATTATCATTCTAGCATATTTGTTTTCTACAAAAACCAATTCTTTTTTCTCGAAAAAAATGTATCTAAAAAAAATTTAAAAAAAATACTGAACTTGTTTGTAATTTAAAACAAATAATTTTTAAAGTTTTAAAAACCTTAAATTTCCCTGTCGCTTAGACCACTGAAACAAAAGAACATATGAATTTCTAATCATTAACTATAAAATGAGCCCTTTTAAACTCTTTTAAGCCTTTGTTCGAACCCTAATAATAGGTAAACATACAATACATTGTAAATATGTAGAGAAAATATCCAATATTTACGATACTCATTGAAATATGTACAATACACATTATTGAAACCCCTTTTTTTAAGCTAGACAAATAAAATAAGAAGGAAAACCCAAAGAAATCGCATCAGACCGAAACGGAAGGCGTTAAACCCTAACCCATCCAGAACCATAAGTTTATCTGTTCAAGACGAACTCGTGTTCCAATTACTCTGTTGTTGGTTGGAAAAAGCAAAACAAAAATATATATTAAAAAGAAAAAAAAAGAAAAGCATCACGCATGCAAGGCACAAATCACACACATCAAGGAATATGTAAGAAGCTCTACCTCAAAGTAAAATTGTTGGGACGTTGACTTGGACAACAAATTACATGAATTTTTAATAATATCATTTTTACTACTGTCATAACACAGAGATGATTTAATGAGATTTTGCTGTGGATGTTGAACAGACATTGGTTTTATATATTGGATATTAGCCGACGACGTTGCTGCTGCTGCCACCACCGGTGTCGTGTTCGTTTGTTGCTGTCTTTGTGACGGATGTTGTTTGTAAATATATGGATCAAAGACATGGTTGACTTTGAGATCATTATTTCCTATTGACATTGGTAAGCCAGAACCAGTTTTGTTAAGACCGATCGGCGGATGCATAAAACTATGCACATTAGACAAGCTTTTAGTCATTTGTGGATTGTGGAAAAATTTCGGGGTGCTTGGTTGTTGGTAAGCTTGTTGCTGGTAAGATTTTTGTTGCTGTTGCGGTGACTGTAACTGCTGATATTGTGTTGGCTTTAGGTGTTGTTGTACAAATGATTTTCTAGGTTGAACCGCCTGGGGCTGTGTCTGCTGCGGTTGATTAAACTGCGTGAAAAATTGTTGTCTTTGAGCGGCGACGGCTTGGTTTTGTCTTAACACTGACTGGTGTATTTGCGATGTGCTGTTTGATTTTGCAACCGGATACTGTTTCCTTAAAGCTTTAGGACTTTGTACAGGCGATGAGAGTGGATGTTTCTGTTGGTACAATTGATCTTGTTGAGCTTTCTCCATTTTCCTCAACATTTTCGGAGAATAGTTTGACAGTTTGATGACGTTACTCAACTCCATATTCTGGTCGTTGATACTTTGCGTCAGAAAATCCTTCTTAAGATCAAACGCACTATTCGTTTTCAAAAGCTTGTATCCTCCAGTTCCATTGTGATTACCGTTTGTAGCGGAAACGTCTGTCGTCGTCGTTGACGGTGGAATATGAAACGAGGAGGAAAATTTGCACAACTGTGGATGTGGCTGTTGAGGCAGATGTTGTTGTACGACTTTTTGTGGCTGCGAGGGTACGGACGAAACGTAAAATTGATTAGCAGCATTTTCTCGCTTTCGTAAGAAGAATGGAACGGATGGTTGCTGTTGGGATGATATACATGAACTTGATGAACTCTTTAGGATACCTTGTTGCTTTAGATATGGCTGTTGATGTTTCTGTTGCTGTTGCATCGTTTGTGTAGGTGGTATGAGAGGCGGTTGAATCGGTTTCTTATTATATATAGGCGCGAATATCGAAGTCTTAATAGACAGGTTTGTATTCGAATTGCTTTTCGTGATGGGCTGTTGCAGTTGTTGTTGCTGCTGCAGTTTTATTGGATCAGACGGTTGTGTTAATTGCTTCATATAACATGGTATATTGGATTTACTGGATTTCACTACCGCACTTGGCACATTCGACATGGATATACTTTTGTTTAAATTCCTTGGGGGAACTGCTGGTGGATTGTCTTCAGTTTCATTACAAATCAGTTTAAACAGTTCGTCTTTGGAGACGTTGTTCTGACGGATTCTCATGTCTAGTTGGGAAAGTGATTGGTTCTTTTTCAAAAGGTTTGGAGCATTTTGTGTTTGCGGTCTAAAAAGCTTTTCATAATTCCAGCCTTTGTTTTTCGGGCCTTCCGTCCATAATTGATCGAAATGTTGACTCAATTGTCTCACGGAATTTATACTGGCATTGGAAGCACTTCTTTGAAGGGTTGGCTGCCTCATAACCACCACTTCGTCTCTAGTCTTAGGGATGCTACTTATACTAGCAGCATTCATAAGGGGATTACCATAATTTTGCATGATGCTCTGATGTGAAGATGACTTGGAAAGTTTAGCAGCGTTGTTGATGCTTTCTATTTGATCGTATAAATCTTCACATTTTCGAAATTCCTTGTGAATTTTCTTATCTAGCTCGCTATAATCCGGTAAGCTTTTCAAATACTTATTCATTTTCTCTATTTCTGCATCGTAATCTTTTGCAGATAATTCTGGTTTCATGTGGTTGGTAGTCGTCGTGACCGACGTTGTGTTAACTGAAGGTGGTGGTGACGGCGACGGCGATGAATTCAGAGATAATGAAAAACTTGAACCTGTCGATGATTTTCTTTGCCGTTGCTGTTGATGTTGCTGCTGCTGCTGATTTGATGTTACATTCAACCCGTTGAATGAGGAAGGTTTTTTGGAGGTAATTGGCGAAGACATTTGTGGTTTTCCGGTTGGCCTCGAGACGGTTTTCTGATTTTGGTTTAAATTTATTTTAAATACATTGATTTTGTAATGTTATGTGGAGGTTAGTATCTTTCGTTAATGTGGGGAATTGTGCAAGGATGTATTTTCTTTTTATATTTATGAATAGTTTTGATAGTTTTTGTACGTAGATAAGAAAACATTTTAATATTTGTTTTGCATTTTCAAAATGTATTTCGGAAGGACAAGGACTGGTAATAAATATCATGATAATAATTGAAGGTAAAAGAAGAAAATTAATAAAGATTTTGTTTTCAAATCACTTATTACATGTGGGACTCGAACCCACAGCCTTTGTCTGTAAAGGACAATGCTCTAATTTACAATAAAAACTTAAGCTCTATGTAATCAACAGAGAATCCTAATTCAAAAACGTT
This sequence comes from Megaselia abdita, assembly GCA_001015175.1. Taxonomy (NCBI): domain Eukaryota; kingdom Metazoa; phylum Arthropoda; class Insecta; order Diptera; family Phoridae; genus Megaselia; species Megaselia abdita. The sequence continues at coordinate 27,110 of JXPG01020145.1, forward strand.
ACATTTCGTAAAAATTTAGAAATTAATTTGAAGTATCAAAAAGCAATTTTCCGAAATACATTTCATTAAGTATCAACAAAAATTAACATCCCTTATTTAAAAAAAATCAAGTAGTTAAATTATGTACAAAAAGAAAATACCTCCTTCCACCGTTTAAAGACAAAAAACATGAAACATGTTTATTATCATCAACAACGTACATCAAAAACCATACAAAAAATCTCTCCACAAATATAGAAAAAGAAAATGAGATAAACCTGCAAATAGTGCGCTGGCGGTTGAAATTTACAACTCTTTGGAATAATCATCTTTTTAATAATTATGATTTTATCACCTTCAATTTTTTGTATGGTTACTTGACGCGGTTGATTAATCTGTGGCAGTGGTTGCGGTTTAGCACGAATTAAAGCGTTATTATTTCCGGCAGCTGCATTTGTTGCAGCCGCTGCTTGTTTGGCTTTTGCGGCCGCAACCGCTGCAGCTACAGCAGCAGCTCCCGGCTTCAAAGGCGGACCTTTAGGTTTAACTGGTTCTTTGGACTTATTGTCGCCGCGTACAATTGACAAATGATACAAAGGTTTGTCATCGTCTAGGATGCTTTTTTGTGTGACCAAGGATTTCTTTTCAACACGTCTCAACACCACACCCAACATGTGTTCCATTGGTTTCTTGACTTGAATTTGGGTCTTGGGTGGACTGACTCTTTTCAATGTAACTCCCAATTTACCACCTAATTGTGGGGGAGTTCGTAATCGACGACTCCTCGGCAATGGTTTATTATTCTCGTCATCATTAGAGACAATGTTACCATTACCATTTGTGTTGGTTAAATTGGGAGCAGTGGCAGACTTTGAAAGTGCTAATGTATCGTTTGCATCAATTATACGCACATATTGCGGTTTGATGTCATTACTATTACAATTATTAACTACAATGCCGTTAGTATTGGTTAAATTGATTTTAGTAATATCAGGTACCAAAACAGGTATAACAGCTGCTGCTGTTGCCGACGATGCCGTTGATGCTAATTGTGGGTGTTCTACTGGTTTAACATTTGTCTCGTTGTTGTTGTTATTATTATTAGCTACATTGCAATTGTTAATATCCATTTTTTGTTGTTGAATAGGCTGTTGTGGTGGTAAAATAGTTGGTGTGTTGGATAAATTTAGACAAACCGGCGTTGAACAGCAGAACAATGCATTTCTGGGTCCGCAATTTGTTGGCTTTGAATTCAAATTTGACGAAGCTGATGACAGGGATATTGAATCTTCTATTAAATCGTTTGTTGACATGGTTATTTGAATGACTATTCACGTTTCATTACAACATCGCTACAGGGAATGAATATTGTTTGAATATTGAAATGGAATTTCGAGATACGTTCGAATCGCGTTTAAATTTATCGTATTTTTTGTTTACTATCTTGACGAGCTAAATAAAGAGCTATTACTTGAAATTCTTTAAAATTGTGTTCTATAAGTTGAAAGGGAGCCATAACAATGTATTAAACAAAAAATAAAAATAACGAAAGTCACTAGGAAAGTTTTGAGATTGGAAATATTATATGAAGATGTATTTTCAATTGAGAGAAGGTTTTGTGAGAAAGTGAGTATACGCTCTGAACAAAGCCCATGGACTTCCAATTAAAATGGAATTAACAATTCCCTTGTTACAGAGAGCTGACTCCTACGGATCTGGACCATCGGCAAAAGAGTGGAGGAAAGAAAAGAAAAGCGATCAAGGTCAGATTTATCGATCAGATGCCTCCTGAAGCAGGATCTAAAGGTTATTATCGTGGATAAAAACGAGACCGACCTACGTATCGACCCGGACAAATCAGGAAGGATTAATCACTCCAAAACCAAGGACTAAGACTTTGGAAATTATATAAAGGAAAAATCGACGGAAACAGCTCTACATGAGGTGGTGAAGACGATTGATACCTCTATAGGACACTCTCAATTTACGTAGACAGCCTTCTTGGATATAGAGGGGGCTTTTAATAACGTTACAAGAGATGCTAATGTACGTGCGTTAGAGAAGACTGGTGTTGGAAGTTAAATATAAAACATGCTGGGTACCAAAGTCATAAATTCTGACATTGGAGGAAGTTCTCTGGTATAAGGTATTCACCAGAGGAACCCCACAAAGAGGTGTGATATCTCCTCTATTATGGCTGTCGGTAGTAAATGAAGTTCTGCTGAAGATTAAAGAATCAGGTGGTAGCCTGTGGTTGTTCTATCCTCAGGACTCTTTCCCCAGTAATTAGTGGATGTGTGGGTGAAGCACTAAACTACTGGAGGAATGGAGAATTTAATGGGGTAAATATGAGTTAGTCCTCTTCAATAGGAAAAGAACAATTCCAAGCTTCATGACTCCATCGTTCGGTGGTCAGCGTCTTGTTCCAGTGAAGCTAAACTTTGAAGAAAGAGTCAAGAAGGCTCAAGCAGCCTACTATAACATATCGTGCAGCATTGGGTAAAAATTGGGGGTTATCTCCAAAAATGACACACTCGATTCTCATGAATAAAAACTGGTTATCTGGATGCATGCGTGGAAAACATTGTTTTCCAAAAATGCTACAAGATGGTATTACCTAATAGATTTTTTTGGAACAGTGATGATCCTCTCCGAGGATATGATTGGAGGTTCTTTAAAGATGGCTTCAAAACAGGGGATGGCTGTGGTGCGGGTTATCATATTCAGGACTCTAACTTCAACAGGTCGGTCAAACTACCAGACTTCTTAAAAAAGATTACGCTCTATGTTCTTCCTTAAATGAATAAAGACGAGCGATGCACAGTGAGATGATTACTAAACAAAGTTTATTTCAAAAACACATTTAAATATGTTTTTTGTTTTGTTTAAACTATAAAGATTTCATTCACCTGGTTAAAAAATCTGTTTCTTCTGGCTATTCTCGAATTTGAAGAAATATGTTTTACAGAATAGGAGATTAAGAATGCTATCAACAGCATTTTCGGTTGCATGTCAGCAGTTTCAAATCATCTATCGTTTCCAAATCTCTAAACTTTCCGAATGACAAATAAATTTTAGTTTCACTCTCATTACTCGAAACTTTTCGAAAACTAAAAGAAAACATTCTAATTGTCCTTTTCACAACTAAAAAAGTTCAATTACAAATCAATTAAAATGTTGAAACTTCCGAAAGGCATTACTAAAGTTTCTATTAAAAAATCGTATCCGTAGTATTGAATGAAATAAGGTCAATACAATACGAAATCAAGGGAATACGATGTGATAGAAAACGAGATGATAAAAAAGCATCTATCTCATTACGAAACGACGACTTTTTCACACACGACCTTGATCTTCTTGTAGTTCAAACAAATTAACTCAAAATTTATTAACCGACAGAAGCAATTCTTTCTTTTCTCGCCTCAAAATTCCATTTCAATATATTTTCGATCAAAATCTGTTGCCGCAATTGTTTATGTTTTGATTTTCTTCCGCTTCACCAACAACAAGTATAGAGAAGTCCTAAAATAGAATATATTTGTATTTCGCTAAAAATATATATATTCTCCATTATTTGAAAATGCGGATCGGATCGCGCGCACATGAAAACCAAAAAAAAAACACAAACAAGAATTTTAAAAAACTGTTCACTTGAATTTTCCAATTTTTTTTCTGCTTCTCTTAATCTCATTTGAATGTTATGTCACACTTTTTTATAGCATCATTTCAGTTTAAATTTACTTTATCGTCGCGGTTGACATATTTTCAATACAATATTTCTTTTTCGGGTTCTTGAAAACGCTTCACTTTGCAAACTATTTCAATTAATTTCAATTTTTTTTTTTAGTTCATTTTTCAGAAATTAAAACTTAATAACGGGGCAAATAAGTCAGAAAAACATAGGAAAATGTTCCGATTCAACGAGACGAGCGATCGCTCCGCGCTAACAACACAACACGAAATTCGTTCAACGTAGAATTCTAAAATCTTCTGCTTTAGTGGTGATGTTTTGCAATAGGAAAATAAAACAACAGAAAACTGAAAGATTCGGAAAAAAATCGAGAAGTTTTGGTGTAAAGAACAAGAAAAACGCTCTCACGTTGATTTTTCGCAGAATGAAAAAGAAAACCGGGTGTTCTAAAAAGATATTTTCAATATTGAGAACAGTTTTTTTTCTTTAATTTTAATTTTAGAGCTTTGAACTTAAAAATCTTATTTGCTAAAGCTTTGACATATTTTATAATTTATAAATATATTTTCTATGTGAGAACAGTTTTCTATCAATGGGAACAGTTTTTTGAGCGAACGCTTTTTTTTTAATAGATGGAGTTAAAATCAGGTGAGGTTTAAATAAGAAATTATTGTAAATACAAAAAAAAATAGATAGAGTTAAAGTCAGGTGAGGTTTAAACAAGAAATTAAAGACAATTTTTGTTGTTGAATATTAAGAACATTTTATATATCTATGAGAATGGTTTAGGAATAGTTTCTTTTTTATTATTGGTATTTTTATAATTTAGAATGTTTGGAATTTATTAAGGAACAAAATCAAGCATTATAAAAATCAAGTTTTTTAAAAAATCATAACCGTTTTCCGAGGAGTTGACACTACTTCAAAAAATCTCAATAACGAACGTAACACTTAAAAAAAAGTCCTCTCAACTTCATCCCTTCAAAAATTAAAAGTTTTAAAAAACTTTAAAAACACAAAAAACTGCTGATCACCCTGTATCAAAGAAGTGAAGTATATATTTAGGATCACCCCCACCTGATGAATCAAGAAGTGAAAATACACACATAGGAAAATGAGATATAAACAATTGGTTGTGCTTCTGTGCTGTGATGCTGTGAAGATTCTGAAGAAGATGAATGTTCAAAATGTTGATGCTTTCTGTGCATGTTTTTTTTGTTGTTGTTATTCACTTCACTTACATAAACCGAGTAACCGTAAATGGATTCAAAATAGATGCCGAAAAACTCGAAATGTAATAAATCGTAAAAATAATCGGATTCTACTTCCGCTTCTTCTGTGTTGATAACAACGGTCAACATTGCTTCTTTTTAGTTGGAAATAAGACGAACGACTGATTTTTTTTGTTTGGCAATTGTAATCGATCACTACTTTACATACCATTGTTATTGTGGTTTCATTCTCAGAGAAATATCCGGAAGTTCTCTAGTGTTGTGGTTTTGCTTTATTTATCGCGAGTATTTTGAATTAATTTGAAAAATCACCCGTAAACAAGATCAATTAACGGAAGGAAAGCAGGATTTTAAGTGAGGTTTGGCTTCGATCTTCCTAACAATGGTGCCCGAGTTTGTTGTGTGAGAGAGGTTTTTATGGAACTTATATAATATTCTCTCTTAAGTAGTTTTTGATCATCGATATTAATTATATGTGTATTTAAGAGGAGACTGGGCTCGAATATTATCGAAGATAGTTAAAAGTAAGTAATTCAAGAAACATACCAAAAAAACAAGTTATCTGGTGTTTCGAATGTTAAAAATTTAATATTTTTCGAACAGAACGGGGAACGGTGTTAACCGGAAAGAACCCGATGGTCATAGAGAAGGGAAATGCGACTTCAAGGACCTCCACACCAATTCCTCAACCAGAAAGGGGGGCTATAGTGGGTCGCACACAAACCAACCTTTTCGCAGAGCCACGTGTGTTGGCAAAAAAAAAGTTTTCCTTCAATACTGCGGGGATATTGAATGAAGATCACCGATGTTGATAAGAAGCAGAACTACGACTGGGTCGTAGACTTTCTGAGGAAAAACGAGGTGACTTCTCAAATTCGACTTCTAAAATTCGAGACAAAAAGAGAGACAGGTCTCTGGATGACTCAACCGAACGAGCTTGTAAGAAGAAGAAGAAGCAACGCAAAAGGGATGATCGCCTTTCGTAGATCTGAACCAGAACATAGCAAAAGGGGTGATCACCATGGTTCTTCGGATCGTAATCCTTCGGTGGAGGATTCTGGCCGATCCAAACAGAAGTAAATAGCTCCAAACAAGGCTGACGCACCAGTCGCAAAGCGAACGAACCAAAGGAAGAAGAGCCAAGCGTCTCGCACGATGTCTGGAAGACTAAGTTCTAGACTCAACTCCAGGAGCGATATGCAACGGCTTGAAAATCTCCATCTTAATGAGGTTCTTAAAGAAGATTTGAAAGTCATCTATATCGACCGCGGAGCATCGGACTTGAGGATCAATAAGGAGCGCATGGAAATCATCGAATGGGAACTCTTCGATATCATTGATAAGTCGTTCGACGCAAATCCAGATTTCAAGCCACCGATTATCAAGTCGAATCGCATTTTAGGAGTTTTCGCGTGACTGTTATGCATCAATTCTGTACCTCAAGGAGAGAGTTACGGAAATTAGCCAAACTAGAAGCGGTGCTTCTTAGGGAACTTCCTGATGTACCAAAACTCTGCATCCCGGTAATACCGCGTAGCTCCATCACTGTCTTTGACGAGAAGTTTCGAAGCAGCGGCGCTTAAATCCATACAATCAACATATACCTCTTCATCTCTAGTAAAAGCAAGGATTTGCTTAAGCGAATGAGATAACTGGAATATCACCTTGATATGGGTTGATGGTCACAGCAATGTGGTAGGAAACGAAAATGCGGATCTATTCGCTAGACGAGGAGCGGAGCTCCATATATCATGGGCTGTCAATATGCCTACACCACTTTCGTTGCTCTACCTCAAAGGAAAACAACATCTGCTAGATGGAATGCAACAATATTTGGAGTAAAGTACACTCCAAGAAGGTTAAGGCAATATGGGGCGGCCCCATTGACCCAAAACAGTCAATAACGCTGCTAGGATACAATAGAGAAGCAGTGCGGAAGATCATCTTTGCTTTCACAAGCCACTGGAATTTCGGGAGGCATGCCAGGTGGATTGGAATTGTACCAGCTCCTAAGTGCCCAGGGTGTGGACTAGCTGCATAGGAGACTGATACTCATCACCTCTGGTGCCTTTGTTCTGCTTTATGCACATTAAGGTACCACTATCTGGAATAGTACTCCTTTAATGATTTGAAATCGCTGGAACAAATCCCCTTTAGTAGGAAGGCTTTTTACTTGGTAAGAATGGGTTGGTGGGGTTCAACCAAATATTTCGTCATTTACTCAATACCATCTCGGTCTAGCATCGAGCTCACATGAATGGATTAAAAAATGCCACTATGGTGGCTAATTTAAAATTGGGTGTGGTATACCATTCTCCAACCACGGATCTATTTCTTTTAACGAAATTTCTTTAATTTCAGATTTCCCTTCACAGGTTAGATAATTTTGTATTCAAAATAATTGAAAATTTTGAATAAAATTGTTTTAATTTATTTTTTGGTATTTATGAAGAAAAAAAATTCTAACCAGAGCATATCAAAACTTATGAGTGTTAATTATTATGTCTTATTTATGTAGTTAACATTACAGACTGTAGACACCCAGAAAAAAAGTATGAACATTTCTTTTACATTGAACGCAAAACACAAAATCAAGCATTTCAAAATGCCAAAAATTTAATAAAAGCAGATCTTAAAACTATTCAGGTATTTTTATATAAAGGTTTAAGAAGATTTTTTTGTATTTATTGTTTCAAAACTAGAAGTTCCTAGCAATTTCAATTGAGGCTTATTGTAATAGTTAATATTCAAGGGAAACAAAGCTTGAAATTATTTCTTCTTCAAAAAAAAAAAACTTTAAAATTAACAGTTTAAAATAAATTAAATGTTATTATGTATGTATTATATTTTGTCAAGAATTAGAACATTTAGTAGGGTTTTAAAATTAATTTCATCACACCCGACGATTCGGAGTTCGATCTCCGACAAAACTTCCCGAAAGCATTTTTCTTTTAGTCATTTAAATGTTGATGAACTCTATCTATTTTCTCAATTTTCGAATATAATTTGATTCAATCGAGAATAACATTAAAATTTAAAAAAGACCACGCGTAGAGAGTTAAGGTAAGAACATAAACACGTGTCTTTAACATTCTCCGACAGAAAAAAAATAATATTACTTTTAAGGAACACATATTATTATATATTATGCAAAGAATAAAAACTTCTTTTGGAACACCTTAAAAATAAATCAACCACAAGTATCAAGAAAGGACCATCAAATAATAATCTTCCCGCCAAAATATCTAATCGGATTACGATTATGATTAATTCAAAGTCTCCAATTAAAAACATTGTATAAAAAATCCACAGTAAATAGAAATTCATAACTTAATAAGAAGCTGTTTTGTATAAACTAACTATTTCAAAAGAAAAAAAACTGATAGAATCACAAACGATAACATAAAAAAAGAATCTAAAAGATACCCTAATGTATGTCTAGTGTCTACACAAAATGAATGTTACCTTAGTTGGAGAAGTAGTCCTACTGTCTTTGTCTCTGTTTCGATGGTCACGATCACGATGGCGTCTGTTGGAATCACTAGAGGTATCATCTCTATATCTATGTTTATGAGCTCGTCTTCCGGATGTCGGTGACTTACGATGTGAACGCTTTGAACGTTCTTTACGACGTCGTGATGCTCGTTCATGACTGCAAATAAACCAAAAATCACAACAATTAATTAAATACGAAAGCTCAAAGGAAAAACCATTTTATAGGAGCGGAAAAACTTCTTTGCATTTAGCATACGCTCTGCTACTGCTTCTTCTTCTTTTTCTTTGCCTTTACTTCTTTCTTGTCAGTCTGTCTGCAAAGATCTATATTCTTTGTTTATTGTTGTTGTTGTTTGAGAGAATGAAACAGAAACAATTTGTGTGAGAGAAATGAAAATATTGTATATTGATATTTGTTTTCAGTTGTAAGGAAAAATGAGAGAGATCTTGATCTGTTTCATTTTCCTTTCCATTCCGTTCTCATTCTCACTTAAGAGAACTAATATTTTCATACTCTTCGATAAAAAGTATCTCACAATATTTCAGTTAGATAATTTTTTAGATCTTTCGGAGACATTTCTCTTGCTGCTGTTGAAAATAGCATTTGCCAACCACACATTCCCACTTATTTTTAAAATTTCAACTGCACTTATTTTCAATCGTTTGTCTATTTTTCCCGCGGACAAATTGATATTCTTTGAAATTCAAATAATATTTAACGACTGGCATTCTTAATATGGTTTGCAGTCTTGCAAAAAGGGAAGTCATCTCAACAAATGCCAAAAATATTTGCATCTGATAGATAGATACATACAAGAACATATTTACTGGTGGATGTTTAGGGTGGCTCGTTTTCTGTATTTTATTTCTGTTTAGTTTTTAAGGATTACAAGGTGTTAATGAACAGGACCTTAGGAGAAATATACCTGTTACAATGAATGTATAAAATATCCGAATCTATAGAATAGTCAGGATCACTTACTGACTTTCGTTTAAGACTATTTAACGGACTATTATATTAGCTCTTACTTTGTTCAATAAAAATTGTCAAGATTTTTCAATTGAAGTTTAAAAGATTTTTTCGAAAACTAATCTATTTATTTCATAAATATTTCGAGAATAAGATTGCCTTTACTGAATTTTTGAAATTTTCATACTCTTATAAGGTTTTTTCGAAGTCTTGTCTATTTAGCTCAAGAATACTTTCGGAAATTTTTCAATTGAAGCTTAAAAGATTTTTTTTTAATTCTATTTAAAAAAAATAATTATTTAGTTCATGAATATTTCGAGAAAAAGATCGCTTTTAGGAAATTTTTGAAATTTTAAAAGACTTATAGATTATAATAGTATTTGTTAATCGGGTATTTTATAGAAGAAGAATTTACAGAAGAAGTAAAGAAATAATTTATACCAGAAAAGTCACGGATATTGGAAAAGTATAGATGCATAACTTCCACCTCGGAGGTATCATTAACAACACAAAATTTAAAAAAATCTTAAGATATAATTCATGAATTGAAATGAATTGCATTGCATTTATATTAGAAAATTCTTAAACAGTCAAACATTTTATACTAAGATTTTGTGTACTTCTTGCAAATTACTTTAGTAAAAAATAAAAGTAAATATGTTAAGAACAATTTTACTCTTTAGATTAATTCGAAAATATTGTTCCATCCTTTAGATTGTCTTAATATTATACTAAAAATAATGCGATCTTTGATAAAATAGAGTACTTTTATTTCTGACATGTATCCTTGAATACATTTATTAAAATAATGGGGAATTATTTGAGCTTCTACTTCGAAAGCGAATTTGAAACGGTCTTGACCAATGAAACAAATAAACTCTTCGAAGATATGATTTGAAATGTTCAGAAAGATTTCTTGTCAAAAGGATTTTAAACGGGTATTGCTTTTGCTAAGGAAATGTTCGAATGAAAATAACCACTGACGATCTGATCTTTTTTCCAGTCAAATTTATAGCAATTTAGAAGGTATATTTTTTTTATAAATATATATATATATATAATTTCAGCATTATTTTTACGAAGCTCTTTTTTTATATAAATAATCGTAATCTCAAAACTTGTTACAAAATCCTTATCTAAGACATTTTTCAAAATTAATTTTTTTACATAATTTTAATTTAAACACTATTTTTTTTTTTAATATACTATCCTTTTTTGTATTAATTTTTTTATCCGTATTTATGTTTCGCACTGATTTATTATATATACAAAATATGTAAAAAAAAAAAAAACTGCAGCGCATTTTTGTTTTTCTAGAATAAAAGTATTATAAGTTATTATAAAACCACGTAAGATTAATTTGTGTAACAATTTTTGTAGAGTTAAAAGGATTTATTGTTATTCTTATTCTGATTTGTCAAGATATAGATATCTCGGAATTTTTTTTTTTTTTTTAAAAATTAAATTT
>JXPG01020152.1:0-29137 GCA_001015175.1 Megaselia abdita
AGTCAGATAGACCTTTAAAATGAGGAATCCCGGATTCATATCGCACAATTTTTACTAAATAAATTTAATTAAATAAATATGTCTGGAAAAGTTATAAAAGCTTTATTTATTAAGATCATCAATTCATTAAAACTTACAAATAATTTTTGTTTTTAATTTTAAATCTTAAGCTTGCTTCTTCTAATTATAGTTTATGAAATATTTTTTCTATGCTTTCTAAATTTAATGTTTAGTTTATATAGTTTATTTTTAATATTGTTGTACATTGGCGTATATATATATTTTGAAAATATTATGAAGAAAATATTTTTCTTAGAGTTTTTTGTTTTTTTTTTTTTAATTTGTTAATGATTGAAAGGTAATTCAATTTTAGGTTTTAGAAAGTTATTTCTTCCTAATATAATATAATATATAAGGATTTGCATTATCGAAACATTCTTTTAATTATTCAAAAGACTTTTCTAAACATATTTTGATGAAAGTAAGTTTTTAGGGCTTTTTTTTTTGAAAAAAAATAATCTTATATTGCTTTGTTCGTCTGTCTGTGAGTCTTCCGTAAATCTTTTGCAACGAAAATTTGAAGGGGTAACCATTGTCCTATATTGACATGTGATACCTAATTAGAAAGGTCTATCTGACTACTACAAATTACCACTAACATAACTTCTATTTGTCGACACCAGGAATTCTGAAAGCTTCAAGTATTTTTAAATTTTAGTTACGAAAATCTTATCCGCTTTGCAAGTTTCATTAATTTTTTGAATTTCTAAATGCAGTGCCGTAGGGAGGCGAAAAACCGAAAAATGGGCTATAATAAATTGACATTTTAGTACATAACTTCGTTATCTCGAATCCCGCAGGATCGTGTGATACATCACTTTGAAGGCACTAACAAGACCTATAATTCCCTATCCAAATTTTGGAAATACAATGCAATTAAAGCAAAATTTATTTTTATAAACTTTACTATTCCTAGTATGATTTTTATGATTCCTAATATTTTATTCGAAGTGAGAATGGGGCCAGAGTCTGTGATTTGGGTAATTTCATAATTCATTTAAACAAAAAAAACCCTAGTGCTACTACGGAACATAGTTCTACTGCACCGATTCATTAAGAGTTATCAATATTCTCTAAAGATCTACTTATAAAACAAATAAATACTTTTGTATTATTATTACATTTTGTGGAAAAATTCTGACGTGTGCACTGAGGATCGAACTCTGGATCATCAGACTGCAAAAAACAATAATTTGACAAAAAAAAAAAAAGGTAAAACCCTCTTCATCATTGTCATAAAATTTAAGAAATAAGATTAAACATATTCGGGAACTTAGCATTAAAGTTATCATTACCATTACTGACCACATCTGGCAGGTGAGACAACAAATTATTCTTCTACTGAAGGGTAAAAGGGAAAACTATATCAAATAATATCGTCAGTGTTTAATGATTTCTTCATGCCACTAAATTAAACACTTCCTTTGTCAAAATGACAACAAAGAATGAATGTTATTTAATAATTTCTATGTTTGATGAAAACTGTCGAAAGCTCGCAAACTAAGTGTTTTAATTTGCTTTAAAATTGTCCTAAACCCGTGAAACCATCAAAGCATATTAATTTTGAATTATATAGTATTTTATTTTGCTATTAGTGATAATGTAAATTTGCGAAAAGGCTTTCTTAATAATTGAGGGTATTGTTCATTTTATTGTCTGTAGCTTATTAAATTTTTGTTAGTTTCACAATATTTTGTATTTTTGTTTTATTATGATGACATTTGAGTAGACTCTTTTTTATTTAAATATTGAGTTTTGTTTTAGGTATTAGTTCAAATTCACTTAAATTAAGCACGTTGATCAAACAAATATCTCAATTTCAGAAACAGAATCCAAAACATTCCTTAACCAATGCCGAATATCCAGTGCAACGATATTAAATAACATTTTATTTTATTACGAATCTTTACTATTACGTAGCGTTACGAAAAATATTGAAAATTTTTACTAAAAATGTACTATTTTAGTAGTCAAAAAACCAACTTACATATAAAATAGTAAAATTTTAGTAACTTTGAAAATAAGACTTTATATACATTTTTTGGGTCGAAAATACAACTTTCGTCAAATTGCTTTTTGGATAAGAATTTTCTTCTGCGAAATCTTTTATTTAAGAAAATTAATACATTTCAGTGACAAAAGCCAATTTTCGAAAAATCGCAAAGGGCACTGTAATTTTGTTGGGTCATGTCACGATGTTAAGTCGTCGCTAATTTCAACTCGACTTTCGCAGCCGATCTCAACAACGCGCTGATATTTCATTAGTCTACATTAAGTCGTCTAACTTAAAACAACCACTTTTTATATTATTTAATTTTTAATAAATTAGTTTAATTCTACAATACACTGTTGAAAGACATTTCAGTAACGAAAACCGATATTTAAAAATCATTTCCTGGAAAAAAATTACAAAGAAGTACCACTGCCACAAAGGGACTTGTTTTAAATCTGTCTAGAAGTCATAGTACGAAGCGCCGAGTTTCGAAAATCAAGTAAAATTATCACGTAATCGATTCGATTGGTGGTATATTCGGATGATTTCGATATAGTGGCCTGAAATGTAAAAGATCTGAGACGAACCTAAACGAATATTCAGCCGGAAAAAAATGTTTAAGAGTGAACGTCGAGAAAACAAACAACAGTCTTCTAATATATATATATTGGAGCTCATGAGTTTGAGGCGGTCATTTATTTCACTTATTAGGGAAGCTCAGTCAACACCGATAATGACATCACGCAGGAAATCAGACGGAGAATTTCGCTCGCAAATCACACATTTTATGGGTTGAAGATCTACAAGGCATTCATAATACCAGCCACCCAGTATTTTGCAACAAATGACATACAATTTGACTTTAAATTAAGAATCGCTATAGTTACAATTACAATTTGTTTGAGATAAAAAAGAAATTAAAAACTCTCATTTGAATTATTCTTTTTAACATGCATACTTAAAAACAAACTTAAATCTATAAGATAAAATGGTTGTTTAGGAGAAGATAACGGAGAATCACTAAGACTTTATTGGCTAAAGTCTTGTATTAGCCCTCAATTCCCAAAGCTGATATTAGTTGGAACTCAGAGAGTCTGCAAGAATCGATGAACTTGTTATGATGTTTGATTAAAAGTTCAGGAACAAGCTCGTATTCAGTAGCTTCATGTAGTCTTCGTGTTGAATGTCGCCATGATACTGACTGATGTTGATCAGTTTTAAAACTTTGTTTTGTAGAACTTGAAGTTTTTGGATGTGTGTTCTTGCAGCGTGTAGCCAGACAGAACAAGAATAAGTGATGATAGCTCGTATGAAAGATACGATCTTGTGCATAACAGCGGATAAGGACTTCTAAAAGCTTTAGTTGTTTTGTTCATTGTAAGAGAGATGTGCAATGATTCTGGTCAAAGACTACTCCAACATATGTTACTGACTTACTGAATTCTACTTCCGCATTATCGATCTTCAGTTTTCTTTTAGGCTTAAGCCTTGACGATTTGCTGTATGAAAATGTGATAGCTTGTGTTTTGGAGGCATTTTTTTGAATTCTCCATCTTTTAAGTACTTCATGTGTGTGAACATGGTCTTCTCCATTTTGCTTATTAGACTTCGTGACTTTTGACTTTAAAATAATTGCAGTATCATCAGCTTAGTAAGCAACATTAACATTTGCGGGAGGTTTGTAATCTGCATTGAAAATCGTGTATAACCACGGCGATAGTACTGATCCTTGAGGAACTCCAGCCGGAATTGGATTAGGGCTTGATAAGTGGTCGTCGATTGAGACTTGAAATGACCTGTTAGACAAAAAACTATTGATGCGTTTGCCAATTTAAGTTGGAAAATTGAACTTAACTAATTTGTGTATCAGACCTGCATTCCATACAGAGTCAAATGCCTTCTCAATATCAAATAGCACTAAGCCAGTTGAGCACCTGAGTCTTTTTGATGATTGATGCAATTCTTTTCGTCTGATGAGTCGTGCTCTGTTGCAGCGGAATCCAAATTGTTCTTGCGGGGTAATGTTGTTTGATTTAGCATGTTGAAGTGCTCTTATGAGAACAAGTTTTTACAGAATTTTTCCAATGCTGCTGAGCAAGCTAATTGGTCGATAACTTGCTTTCTTTCGCTTTCTTGAATCGTTGAGTTCTGTTAAGCTTTGTGATTGTTTTTTCAACTTTGTCATCCATAGAGTTTCTCATATGGGATGTGAGTTCATGAGATCTCTGGAAATTATCTGCCAGTGCACTCGCTTTTTCTTCAGGTGTGATGAGAATTAAATTATCGACTTTCAGTTTGGCTGTGAACTTGTTCGATTTTCCTCTTAATTTTTTACTGATAGACCAGAATTCTTTGTCTCCAGGTTTCAGGTTCTTCAATAGATTATTCCATTTATCATTCTGAGCTGCCTTGATTGTTTTCTTGATTAAGCGGTTCAAATCATTGTGTATGTGTTTAAACTTAGTCTTTTCCGCTGTAACTGCTCTTTGATATTGTCGTCGAATATTATTTCTGTACTTTATGACATTTTGTGTTGTATTTTCAATTTCAAAGTGATTATTCAAGGGCTTAGATTGAACGGCGTCATCTCTGGCGTCTCTGAATGATAATATCGGTTAATTTGGTTAACTCTCAATACTCATAGAAAAATGTATTGGGTTATAAGAAAGTATTTCCTGATCAATATGGTTCCGGAATCGTTGTCAGGCAGCGTTGTTTTAGTCTGTGTACATTTGTTTGGTGTCCAAGATGTTAGTTTGGTACAAGTTGCAGCAGATAGGAGTATGATCAGATGCCATCTCATTGTCCATGGTGTACAGGTCAGAAAAATCCATTGATGAATTTAATAGCAGTAAGTTTATTGTTGAAGAAGATCGATTTCTTTGATGCGGGATATTAGTTGGAGTTGATGTGTTTTATATGAAGAAATTCAAGTTGCTCTGGAGATCAAATAGTACATTTCCCGCACTGTTGTTACGCGTTCGATTCCAAGATAAATGTTTAGCATTGAAGTCTCCACCCAAGTAACTCGTGAAGACCAAAATAGCTTTGCTGACCATATCGTATTCCATACACGAAACATTCACGTGAAAATATCGTTACAAAATACCATTTTTCAAAAATACCTATGTATTGGTTTTGGAGCCGGTTAGAAAAAGTGGGTCAGCTAACATATTTTATTATTTATTCTTCATTGCAAATGTCAAAATGTAAAAACAAAAATTAATCTTTCCTTGTTCGATAGATTTTGAATTAGGATTTGGAAATTCAAAATTTAAAAAAATATAGTTTTGGTAAGTAATTGTTTTTAATAAATGTTTAAGATAATTTTCTAAGTATTTTAATAGCATTCAACTCTGGTGGATTCGGTAAGAAGTGACTAAGCGAGACTGGAATAATGTCGGACCACAAAGTTTTGAAGTCATGAATATGTTTTTATTAATTAATTTGTACAAAGTTTATTTATGTTTTTATATTTTTAAATTTATTTCAAATATAAAAAAACTATACAAAAGAAATATGTTCTGTTGCTTTCTCACATTTAATTTGAAAGAGATTACGGCTACACGGCTGTATCAGATACAAGCTATTCATTCACGTGAAATTAACGTGATTAGTTTATTATATTTCGACGGAATGGTATTTTTTGACTGGGCAATTCACGTGAAAAGAATGTGAACGAGACGTGAAGTGGACGACTTTTGACCAAAAACTGGTGTAAACCAAATGGTCAACAGACGGTACTATTACGGTCTGTGGACGGATTTGGTTACTTGGGCAAATACCATAAATTCCTATTTCTCTATTCGAACTTACTTTCATCCAAAACTTTGATACGATTCTCGTAGTTAGCCTGTTCACTGCGGAATATTTTTGTTCCAATCGAAGTCTTTTTGAAGAAACATTTCTCCTTGTCAAATGGGTGTTTGGTAGATACGACTATGTGTGGTGGTTTTGGAGATGACTTTGTTGTATCTACTGATGGATCATTGTCGGATTCAACTGGTGGCTCCCACAACTCATATCTTAATCAAATGAAGAAAACCAACAAAGAAAGATAAAGAATATATAACGAAATCACATGCGAATCCTCTTTGCTAATGCACAATCCGAATTTCTAATACATATCTAAGATTCACATGATTTATAATCCGATTTTCTGGTAAGCCGTTCCTAATAGAACTGAATTACAAGAAATTAAAATTATATTATCTTAAGGAAAGTCTAGTTCAATATATATAGACTATGGTTGAAAGTCAAACGAATTAAAAGAACTGAAAGCAATTCTGAAATTATCAAAAAGTCTTAAATATTTTCTTTAAAAAGAATGAACAAATATTTCTCTAAAGCTTTGTTTTTCATTATGAAGATTTAATATGAAAAGTTGGTGAATTTTTTAGTTAACTACCAATAGAAACCCAACCATTGTTATGTCCACTTAGCACTGAAAGATATAAGATCGTAAGAAAAACCAAATTTTTATTTCGCATCCAGCACTATCTCCATGAGAGCTTGAATTATCTGTTTCGGTTCAGAGATACTACGTTAGAAAGAGGGATCGGTTGCTGTAAAGGTATTCCTATTGGGAGGACCTCAAAAAACTTTTGTGAAATCTTGAGTTTAGTATTGAACTGAGATCGAATGCATAAACACATGAACAAATTTTGAATGTAGCTAAATTCATAAATTCAAGGGTAGATCACGTCTCCAACAATGAAATCATTATCATAAGACATCTAACTTTAGTCATGCCATGAGAGGCCTAAATATGAAATGCTTATACTTATTATGAAAAGAAAAATTGGATAATTTCAATGAAGCTATTTAAGCCAAAGAATTGTTTGTACAAATCTTCGAGTCTTAATTACTCGATGTTCAGCGATACTGGTATTGAAGACTTATATCGTTTGAAACAAAAATGTTTACTTGAACACAAGGCTTGTCTGATTTTTAGAAGAACATAATTGAGAGTTCGGAAAAAGGGAACTGTTTATAAAGAATATCATATAATATAAGTTTTAATCTAATCTATAGAAAGAATAAAGGCCCTCTTCATTATTCTGTTTTATTTTCAGCATACAAACAACAAGGAGGAATATATTATCAGTGTATGGACTTAGTAGAGAAAGGACTATTTGAGAATATACCGAACAAACAGCTATCTCTGGAATTCCAGAAATGATTAGTATTGAAGAACATCAAAGCCGATGAGAGAGTTACTTCATTTGGAAGAGGACTCAATTTTTTATTGAACGTGCTTTTTGAAAGGATTTGGAGGAAACTACAACAACAATTTGGAGTCTTCTGTCAATAAAGGATAATAAATATTGATGGACAGAAGAAAAAGTT
Source organism: Megaselia abdita (assembly GCA_001015175.1). Lineage (NCBI taxonomy): Eukaryota > Metazoa > Arthropoda > Insecta > Diptera > Phoridae > Megaselia > Megaselia abdita. The sequence goes on from JXPG01020152.1 coordinate 7,403, forward strand.
TCTTTTTTTGAGTTTGTTTCTAGTCAAATCATGTTTTGCAATTTATAAATACATATTTTATTCTGCGATTTTCAAATACATTGCTTTCAGTGTTCTTTGACAACAAAATTGCAGTAAAGTGTTAAGAGTAATTCTTCACTTCAAACTACTTTCAACGAACTAAGTGCAATATTTTCTAGTGAATTTATTTTAGAGGATAATTTTGACAAAACTTTTAAAGTCTTAATTGAAATAGAAGTTTTTGAGCAGCTTGGCTAAGCTAAGCATTAACATTTGTTGTTATTACATTTTTGAATTGTGAAGTTTTAGAAATGTTTACTGTCTTCTTACATCTTACAATTGTTATTGGTTTTCCATTTTTTTAGCTAGTAAACGTAAAAAATACTTTTTTTTATTTGGTTTTCTTACTATTTGGATAGTAAATATTACTATTTAAAAAAAAAGTGAAATTTATATTACTATTAGCATAGTAATCCAATTGCTATTCTTTTCTGTGGGTATATTGTTTAACTTTCAAAATTATTAAGAAACAGCAAATCTTTATATTGGCAAGCATTTTATAAATTGTAATAAAATAATAATTCTTGTAATTTCTTTTACAATTTTTGAAAACTCTAAAAACTACAAATTTTGTTAAGAAATTGCTGTTTTTCTAAAATTTGTTTTTAAATATTTGAATTTTTGTGTATTGGAGTAAGGAAAATATAGCCATATTGTATTTCAGAAAAAGTGATCCAAACACCACAATTTACTCAAAACCAAAGATCTAAGATCTCTTCAAAAATAAAAAACCCACAATCAACAATATTAAAACAAAAACTTAAATTGCCAATAAAATATAAGATAAAGTTTATTATTTGAATTATACCAAAACATTTTTGTTTTGTGATCGATATAATAAAAATGTTGTTTTATAAAAATGCTCATTTTATTCATACTTCCGCTTAAATTGATTGGTTTGACAGAAAAATCTACCACTACAAATACAAATAAGCTTCCATAAAGCTTTACATTATCTTTAGATTATTTGCGGAATTGCTTTGCTTAAACTTTATAGTCATCAAAAACACTGGGACAGGTGCATTGAAAAAATAAATATGAAAAAAATTAAAATCGAAAGAAAGTTTATTTTTTAAGTTTATAAAATTAATTCTGGAAAAGCGATCTTGTGAACTCGATGTAGTCCAACGCGTCCTTTACATCGTGTCCGGATTTCGAGTCGGCATAAGGTTTCATTCGCTGGACACAATAGTCGGCCATGTCCTTCGTGAGGTTCTGTGGAAGAAAAAAAGGTTTTATTTTTAATAATATTATTCATTTTCTTTTAGAAATGGAATACTTAACAATCTTTGTTAAGTTTATGAAATTAGAAATTCGAAAGTAAGTAAAGAACATTTTATTTTAACTTCTTCAATTTTAGAAAATGGGATTTTAATTTAAAAAAAACAACAGTTTTGAGAAAAGTATTAACTTAAAACAAAAATAATAATCTTAAATTTTGTTAAATTAAATTTTAAAACAAAAATAAAATCCACGTCTTAAAAGATACATTAAAATTAAATTTTGAGAACATTTAAGAAAATCAAATCAAATTCTAAAAATGTTGTTTGTAAAATTGTATACAAGAAAATTAAATAAAAAACAATTCTTAAATAAAATTAAAAAATCCAAAAATTAAATGCAAAAACCTAAAAAATAAAATTAAAAATACAAAAAACTTACGCAGTAGAGTTCCTCTTTCGTGACGTAGGGGCGGTCGGAAGCAGTGATGGCGCGGAAGGCATTTTCGATTTCCTCGAAGCTTTGAACGTTTTCTGTTTCTTTGGAAATCATGAATGCGATGTATTCTTGCAGGGAGACGTGGCCATCGTGGTTGGGGTCAACGAGTTGCAGGATAGCGTCGAATTCGGGGTCAGGTTGGCCATCTTCCACCATTGGCAGGTCGTAGCCCAAAGCACGTAAGCAGGATTTGAATTCTTGGTGGTTCAATTTTCCGCTCTTGTCTTTGTCGAAATGTTTGAACATCATTGAGAATTCTTTGAGGGAATCTTCGGATACTCCTGAGTGGTTTCTGGCTTGAATCTGTTGTTCCAAATTGTGTTGCATTCTCATAGACAGTTGATCTAATTGATCCCATTGTTGGGCGAGTCCGACGGTAGAATGTTCAGTGTAACGGTTGTCCAAAATCAAATGTTCCTCGAGCAGTGCTCCTAGTTCTTCGATCTTCTTCAAATCCACTCGCCTAGCGCGAACCTCTGTAGCTTTGATACGAAGAGCCTCCAGTTGTTGTTCTAAAGAACCGGATCCTTCCATCATTGAAGTTCTGCAGAAAAAAACAAACGAGATTAGAATCTGGAAAAGTAAAAGTGTCAGAGGGTGAGTATAGAAGCGCTGTCGCCTTTGAATAGCTCTGTTAACTAATATTGAAAGGCTTAAAAAAAAGCAAGGGCTAAACATCTAAGAATCTAGTTTTTTTGTTTTGCTTCATTTCTTTGTGGTTAGAGAGCAACAAACACTTTACACTCTCAAAGAACTACAATTTACCCCTTTCTATCGTAACCAAGCATATAAAATCTACAAAAAGAAGTTTGCTTTAAGTGACATGACTGAGATTTGAAAAAAATTGTGATTGAGATTTGAAACAAAGTTTTTGAGAAAAAAGATAATTCTGTTTCAAAAAACATACCTAGTTTCAGTCAACCATTGATGGAAGAGGTTGGCGTGTTTGGCGAATTCCTTGCGGAGTTTGTCGTTTCCTTCTTGGCGTTCGGCTTCCTTGATCAATTCTCCGTCGCGTTCTTCGATAATCTTTTGCAAGTTGCGCCAGGTCTCTTCAAGAGCTTCCATGGTGAACCAGGTATATGGATTAGGTCCAACATTAAAGCTCTTGATCTTTTGATCTAGGGCAGCCAATGCTTTGAAGTCGGCTTCAGCGGATGAAAGCGATGCTTGGAATTGAGCATGAGCTTCACGCAAAGCACGAATTTCTTCGATTGAATTGCAACGAACAGGATCTGTAAGATCTTCCTCGGCATTTTCAAACCAAGAATTAAATGCTGAAGCTTTCTTAGCGAAAGTCAAATAAAGTTCTTCAATTTGACGGAATTGCTCTTGCATGGCCAAAAGGCGTTGTTTTCTAGCTTCAGAAGCTTCGCGGAGCTTATTCCAACGGTCCAACACATCACCGTGACGCTTGAGGATAGCTGGTGACTGGGCGTGACTTGCATTGATAAGTTGGTCCTTGAGAGCTGTGATGTTATGGATTCCTTCCTGTTCGAAAGCGTTAAGACCTTTAAGAGAGATATTTGATTAGTTTTACTTTGTAAGTGGAAGGGAGTTTTAAAAGCTATGATGTTAGGAAAATTGATGTTAGAATAAAATAATTTCAAAATATCTAAAAATATATGTTTTCGGCTTTTTTTGAAAAATGTTCTTACATAAAATTGTACTTAAATTAGAAAATTCTAAAAGAATCCACATTTTATAATAAGATTTTGTGTACTTTTTAATATGTAATGTACAGCTGTGGTGATTGAAAAATATTAATTTCAGCATTTTTTGTTTAAAATATATTTTAAAAATCTTGATGTGTTCTTGACTATTTTTTAATTACTATATTACTATTACTAAATACTAATTTTGTAAAATATTTGAATAAAAAAACTAAAATATTTGTAAATATTTAGACTCTGGATTAATATATTTAAAAATGTTCGGATATCAATAAGAATAATTAGTATAAAACAAAATAAAATAGTATTTTGAAATTAATTATTTACATAAATAGCAGACAAAAAACTACAAGAAACTAATATAAAACCTTTAAACGAATTAAACTGTATAACAAATAAAACAGAACTAATTGGAAGGAAAAGTAAAATTCAAGATTTCCAATCTAAAATAATGTATTAATAATTACAGTATGTTAAAGCTAAAAAATAAACAAGAAAAATACTTTAAAAAAAATTAAAAACCACAAAAATAAGACAATTGACAACAAACAAAAAATAATTAATTAAATAACAAAAAACTTTAAAAAATTCAACAAACAAAATATAATTTTGAAAAACAAAAAATACCAAACACTTTAAATATAAAATTACAAAAGAAACATTAAATTGATTATAAAATGTAAAAAAGATAAAACAGAACTAATTAGAAGAAAAATTAAAATTCAAGATTTTCATTTTAAAATAATGTATTGATAATTATAGTATGTTAAAGCTAAAATTAAATTTAAAAAAAAAAACAAATACTTTGAAAAAAAAATACAACAAATAAACTAAACATTTAAAAAAAAATATAGAATTTTGAAAACTAAAAAATACTAAAAACTTTAAATATAAAATTACAAAAGAAATATTAAGTAGATGATAAAATAGGTTTAATAGTCAATTTTATTTGAAATTTATTAAAAATCACAAAAACTTTAATTTTATTTTGTTATTTTGTTGATTTCCTTTGGTTTTGATTTAGTGTTTAATTTTTTTGTGGAAAATGTATTTTTTGGAGCATGTTTTTTTCTAAAGTTATAGTTTTACACATTACTTGTTTTATTTATCGAATTCAGCTTTTATAATTTAAAAGACTTCTTGGTAATTGTTTTGAACTTGTAATTATTATTAACTTAAATTATTTATTTAATCCAATATGTAATTTTTTAAAGTAAATAATTATAATAAAAATGTTAAGCTTTGTTTTTCTAATTTTCAACTTTATTCAAGCATATTATTTTCAGCCATTGAAAGAATATTGAAATGGTATCCTGCATTAACTGCATATTTCTAGTCTCAAAACCCTTCAGAATAATTTACTCAATAAGCTTACTTTTTGTAAAAAAGGCATTTCTTTCAGCAAAATTAACATTTATTCACATTTAACTGTTTTAAACCATTTTGGAGGTTTATCTTTTTAGGGAAAGATTCCTTTTTAGTAGTTATTTTTTTGTTTTGAAACTAACAAGAAAGATTAATTAATGTGTGTACAAAATATGTATAAAAGTGTTATAAAAAAAATTAAAATGGATTGAATATTTTTAAGAGTTCTAAAAACATAAAAAAAACTTTAAGCTTTCAAAATCCATACAAAAATTAAGTAAAACATCAAATCAAAATATTTTATTTTTTTTACAACTCAAATATTATTAAAGACTTCTTAGAAAATTAAACTGTTTATTAAAAATTAATCAAAAATTAATATTTTAAAAAATGTTGGAGTTTTTTTTAAGGAGTTTTTATACAAAATATTTTGTGTAAATATTTTAGAATATTTAAAACTTTCAAAATCCAAATGAAATAAAAATAAAAAATTTTAAGTATTTCAAATTTAAAAAACATTTTTTTTTTGGTAAATGTATTAATTGTCTAAAATTTTAATATTAAATTTATGCTAAATTTTATATGTTGTTCTTCATACATTTTTTAACACTTTAATATTAAAACATACAAATTTAGTAACAACAATTTCAAATTTATTAAAAAAAATCGATTGAATATTCAAACTTTCTCAAATCAGCTTTCTAAGTACTTAAATATTTGTAACTTTAAAAAAAGGAAACGTTTTAAAATTCGCAATTAAAAAAATAAATCCTTCAAAAACTATATAACATTTAAAAGAAAATTAAAATAGAAAAGAAACATTTTTTATAATTTTAGTTTGGAATTTATGTTTAATTTTATGAGTATTTTGTAATTGTTTTAGAATTCTTGTAATTGTTTTTTTAAAGTAAGAACAAAGGATTCTTATTTTTTTAAAAGAAAAGAAAATTTAATTTAATTTCATCATCATTACGAAGTTTAAAGTACAAAAAAGATTTTGATTTAGAATTGTGAGAAAGTTTTAGATTTCGTTAACATTTAAAATACAACATTTTAATGCAACTTCTGTATGTCTTTTTATTTAATGTTAAATGAAGATTATATGTTATATATATTTTTTAACTTTTCTAATATTTAATATTTTTAAATTAAGTGATTAAAGTAAACACTTTTATTTTTTTTTTTTAAATTTTGGGAGTTTTGTGAATTAAATTTTGAATAATTCTTATTCTAGCATATATTTTTTCTAAAAAAAAATCATTCTTTTTTCTCAAAAAAACTGTTGTGACAGAAATCATTTAAAACAATCTTTTATTTTGTGTATTTTAAAACTAATAATTTTCATGAAATTCGTTTTAATTTGCTTAGTTTTTAAAAACCTTAAATTTCACTGTCTCCTAGAACATTTAATCAAAAGGACACTTACGTTTCTGATCATTAACTATAAAATAAGCTCTTTTAATCTGTTCTAAACGTTTTTAAAAAAAAAACCCTTACTATTTATCAATCATCTAACATCAAAGCTTAAAATAAAACAAAAAAATAAATACTCATAAATAAAAACTCACCAGCATCAAATGTCTCTTGTTTGGTTAAGAAAGTTTGAACAGTGGACAAATCCCTTCCGTATTCATCAGACCTAACATAGTTCTCCTTGTCGGCGATCCAGCTTTCAACAACATCAGCCTTCCACATGAATTGCAAGTAAGCGGAGTTGTCTAACAAAGCGTTCTTGCGACGACCAGCCAAAGCATTCAAGTTGTCCAACTTAGCACGTAATTGCTGACAACGTTGGGAAATTGAGTCTCCATGATGGTTGTTGCTTGCGACTAAATCAGATCCTTGATTGCAAATAGCGGTGCATCTTTCTCCATGAGCGGCGAAATCTGTTTCGAAAGCGTCGTGCTTCTTCAATAGACCTTGAACAGCAGCCATAGAGTCTCCATAGTCTCCAACGGACAATAATTGTTGTTTCTCAGTGATCCAGGCTTCTTCCTCTTCAACTTGAGCCAAGAATTGTTGGTAAATCAAAGATTCATCCAATTTCTGACCACGAGTGGCGGACAAGTTCTTCAATTCATCCCAAGCTTGGTTGAGAGCCTTCAAACGTTGTTCGATTTCTGGAACTCCCAAGTTGGAAACATCCATCAATTTCTCACCAGCCTCTTGGACAGCTTGAATAGCTGGCTCATGGGAGGCCAACTCAGCTTCCAAACGCTTATGCTTCTTCTTCAAGTTCTGGACACCAGTCAAATCGCGTCCATAATCATCAGAGCTGACCAACAGTTTCTTCTCTTTGATCCAGGACTCTTCATCGGCAATATCCCGGAAGAATTGATGCAAAGTCAAAGCTTCATTCAAACGGGCTTGACGATGAGCAGCCAAATTACAAATTCGTTCGTAGCGTTCATTAATGCTTTGGCATTTTTCTTGGATGCCAGCACTATCGAATTGTCCACTACCGACCAAAGATTCAGCCTGGCTGTTCATGTCTTTAATGCGATCTTCGTGAGCTTGAATGTCAGCTTCGACAAGTTGATGTTTCTTCATGAGATTTTGGACAGACGCGAGGTCTTTGCCAGAGTCTTCAGTTGTCAAGAGGCTTTCAACTTCACCCAACCAAAAGTCGAGATCTTTGACAGCGGCGATGTAGGTCCTTTGCTTGTTGGCTTCCTTCAATTTCAATGACTTTTCGGTGGTCTTCTGGGTCAAGTATTCCCATTGGTCAGCGATTTGAGTCAATCTCTTTTGTACGGCGTCTTCTGAGCCAGAGCATTGTTTCTTGTCAATCAAGTTGCCGCCCATTTGGAGGACGCTTTGGATACGGTCAGCGTTGGCAGCAAGCTCGGCTTCAAAGGCTTGATGTTTTTGGTGTTTGGATTGGATGTTGGCGGGATCGCGGTAGCTCTCTTCTGTGGCGAGTTGGAGTTTCTCGGCGATCCAGTTCTCGATTTCATCAGCGTCACGAGAGAATTGTTGGAGAGTTTGTTCATCTCCCAAGCGAGAACGCTTCTCAATCAAACCTTCCTTAAGATGACGCCATCTTTCCAAGACTTGCTTGCGCTTCTCATCGATCTCGTTCGAAGCATAATGGTTTTGTTGGATGAATTGGTCAGCCAAGACTTGAAGTGCAGCGATTTTCTCCTCATGACCATTGATGGCCTTGTCGAAATCTTCGTGCTTCTTGATCAAAGCTTCAACGTTGTCTCCCTTGGAGTCGACTTCTTCAGCGTTGAGGAAAGCTTCTCGGGCAGACATCCAGTTTTCAGCTTGTTCGCAATCACGCATGTACAATTGAAGGTCCAAGTTCTGCTCCAATTGAAGACGACGTTCGGCCCAAGCCTTTTCTAAATCTTCGCGAGCATGGGTCAAGTCATCGATCTTCTCCTTGATAGTGGGTGAAGCGTAATGGTTAGCTTGCAACAATTCATGTCCGAACTGCTCGAAAGCAGCAAAAGTTCCAGAACGGGCATCGATCTCGGTACGGTGTTCCTAGATAACGATACAAAAGTTAGAATCATCTAGTCATAAGAAAACAGGGAAACTGGTTAGTTGAAAGGCATGTTTGGCGGGATTGATTTCATGTGGTTTGAATAAATGAGTTTCGTGATTGTTTTCGTAAAAAGGAGGTTAACAAAAATGATTGAGCTTTTATGTACAAAAATTAAAACAACATCGACGTGAAAACTTTGGTTAATTTTTTACACAAAAATAGTAGAATTTTGGAGAAGCGCAAAGTAAATTTCACACACACTTAATGGAAATGTTTTAAAAAAGGGTTGGACTTGCGATTTTCACTCAACATTCAAGTTTACTTCAACGGTCCCTGATCTTTATGGAATGAACAATTTCATGACTCCGAAATTTTGATTGTCCAATTGTTCAACGGCAGGCAAATGCTTGATTTTCTTATTGATGATTGTTGTCGTGTTGTGAGGGAGTAATGATTGGTTGTGCTGTATTTTTAAAACTTGGTTGTTGTGAGGGTTTTAATCAAAATATGGAAATATTTCAATATGAATTTCTAAATAACTACATAATGACAGTGAAATCAATCATAAATTTACTAAGCAATAATAAATATTTCAATGTTTAAAGAAAGATATAGTTCACTTGTTGAAGGGTATTCAAGACTTGGTTCTAAGCTCTGAATAAATAATCCATTCTAAAATTATATTAAAATTGATCATTCAAAATGAAATAAAGCCTCCGTTATTCACTTCCTCCAGGTTCTTATATTATCGGTGAATAGAGCTGAATTCCCGAAAAGAATTCATTAATAACAAACTGAATGCATGACTTAAGCGTGAATCCAGATACAGTTGTAGGCTAATACATTTTGAAGCAAGAAAATGAATTCTTCGTCACTTTTACATGTTTAATTTGCAGGAAGAATCACACAAGGACATGACAAGGAATGGTCTAGACCCAGTTCAGATTACAGAATGCTATGGAATGCTTGGGTTTGAATTATATCCAGTTCTATTCAGCTTCTTATATCAATATTTTAAATCTTTTTTATTAAGCCTTAATAAAGACCTCTATGGCTTATTCTTTTTAAAAAAGAAAAGCAATTACTGAAGCTGCCGTTTTCGAACCTGGACAATAAAGCATGGGAAACACAACCCTCTTTATAGTTTGTAGATATTTTATTTAGAAACCATTTTGTATCCGAGTAACCCTTTAACTTTCACATTTGCCTAATTTTTAATAAATTAATTATTTAATAAAAAAATGATTTTTTGTTAAAATCAAGAATTTTTATCTCAAACATTCATATCACAACAAAAATCCATCAAAATCAAACATCAAGTCAAGTGAAGAAAATCTCATTCAACCAATTGATGAGTAAAAAGGGTAATTTCATTTCATGTCGGTCCTTATGGATTGTGAGTATAAAATATAAATATGTATAAAATAAACAATAAATAGAAGAAAAACACCAACAAAAAAAAGTATAAAACACAAACAACAAAAAAAGAACTCTGTATAGTATTATTGGCTTATGATATAGCTTAGCTATTTGTTCTAGCATATAGCAGCACATGTGTACCTCTGGAAGTATATTAGCTCCATAAAGGAAATCAATTTCAGCTCGATGACTCTAGAAACGAAACACGTAAAAAAATACAAAAATAACAAATCTTATGTTTTTGGTTTTGTGATATGAAAAAATAAAACGTAAAGTAACTTTTCCTCCCCCTCTAAAAGCAAAAAAACCTCACAAGGAAACTAAAAACCATAAACCTTTAGAAGTACGGAAAAACTACTCACTTGATGACGCTCGATGAGAGCTTCAGCTCCGGTCACATCGTTGGCAAGTTCTTCAGACATGACCAATTGGTTCATGGTGTTAATCCAGGAGAGAAGATCGCGGTAGTCACTGAGGAAGCGTTGTAAGTCATGAGAGTCCAAGAGCTTCTCCTTACGAGTCGTGGCTTTCTTGAGGATTTGTTCCCACATTTCATTGATCTCTTGTTGTTTGGAGAGAGTGATTTCAGCGGAATCTGGGTGAGTGTTGGCCAAACGATTAGCGGTGTCTTCCAATTGACCAACTTTGTCGCGCAAAGCTGCCAAATCACGCTCAACACCTTCGTGTTTTCTTTGAAGGGTTTGAACGGAACGAAGGTCTTTTCCCAAATCATCATTGTTCAAAGCGTTTTCCTTCTCAGCGATCCAATCTTTTGTTTCATCAATGTCTCTATGGAAGCTGTTGGAAGAAATTAAAATGGGTTTTAGTTTATTACAATTTTTATTCTTAGTTTTGTCAAAATATATTTTCTATCTTTTAATAAGTTAATTTTTTTATTTTTTCAAGATTTTGTTTTATTTTTTGAGGAGTTATAAATGTTTGTCTATTCTATTTAACATAAAAAATAAACAAACAAATAAAACAACATTTTGTGTGTACGATATAACCATTCTAGGAAAAATTCCAGACTCATCTCATCATAACCTTTCTTATTGTACTCATATAATCAAAAAGTTATCAAAAACGTAACGTAGGCCTTAACGTAACATTAAAAAATAAGCCTAGAATATTTTGCGGAGTTCAAACAATTGTATAGATGTTTAATTTTTATATTTATATCTCTTAAAATTTTATAGATTTTGAAAGATTTTAATTTTTAAATTGTATAGATTCTTAAATATTTAAACATTTAAATTTTTAAAAATTTTCTTCATTTTTAAACTTTTTTATTTTTTTTTTAGGTTTTTAGATTTTTATATTTTATAGATTTTTAAATTTTATAGAATTTTAGATTTTTAATTTTACAGATTTTGATTTTTCAGATTCTCACATTTATAGAATTTTACATTTTATAGATTTCAAAAATGTATAGGTTTTATAAATTTTTATATTTTAATTTTTTTTAGATTTTTAAATTTCATAAATTTTTATGTATTTAGATTTTTTTAGATTTGTAGCTTTTTAATTTTTTTAGAATTTAGCATTCCAAATTTAACATATTTTCATATTTTTAGATTTATTTTGTAGATTTGATTTTTAGATTCTTAGATCAATAGATTTGTTTATATACAACAATATCAAAAAACCTTTAATAAAGAACCAGAAGCTTTTCAAATTTTTTATTATTCCTATTATACAATTTTTGAATTTTTTAGATTTTTAAATGTTTAGAATATATATTTTTATATTTATAGTTCCTAAAATGTTATAGATTTTTAGATTTAAATTTTTTATAAATTCTATAAATTTTTAAACTTATTAATTTTATAGATTTTAATATTTATAGTTCTTAAATTTTTTAAAGATTTTTAAATTTTATTGATTTTTAGGTTTTTAAATTTTATAGATTTTGAAATCCTTAGACTTTTATATTTTATAGGTTCTTAGATTTTAAAATTTTTATATTTGTAACATTTTTAAGATTTTCAGATTTTTGAGTTTATATATTTTAAATTTTTAGATTTTTATACTTTTAATGTTTTGTAAATTTTTAGACTTTTAAATTTCATAGAAGGGTTATTTTAATTTTTCTTGGATTTTCAAATTTTCAAATGTTTAGTTTTTAAAATGTTATGTATTTTATAGATTTTTAAATTATAAATTTAACAGATTTTTATATATTTATATTTATTTTATAGATTATTATCTATAGATAATCTATAGATTTTTATATTTTATACCAAACAAAAAAACAATATAAAAAAACCTCTAATAAAGAACAGAAGCTTCTCAAATTTCCTATTATTCCTATTATAAAATGTTATAGATTTTTATATTTTAAAATTTTAGATTTTATAAATTAAGTTTTGTAGATTTTTTAGATATTAATTTTTTTTTAGATATTAAGATTTTGATATCTATATTTTTTACATTTTTAGATATTTTTAGATTTTATAGACTTAAATGTTAGATTTTTTTTTTTAGATTTTTAGACTTTCAGATTTATAGATTTTTTTTAGTCTTAGATATTAGAATTTTATAGATTTCTAACTTTTTAATTTTGAAGATTATTATATTTGAAGTTATTAAAATTTTTAAATTTTGAGATTTTTAATTTTTTTAGATTAATAAATTTTTAGGTAACATTTTTAGACATTTTTATATTTAATATTTTTTAGATTTTTAGACTTAAATATTTTATAGATTTAAACATTTTGTGGGTTATTATTTTAATATTTTTTTAGATTTTTAAATATATTTAATACTTTATAGATTTTTATATTTTATATATTCTTAAATTTTATAGATTTTCAGATATATTGACTTTTATATTTTTAAATGTTATAGATTTTTAGACTTTCAGATTTGTTTATTTATATATTTTTAGATTTAAATTTTGTAGATTTCGAAATTTTTTAGAACATTTATTTTATAAATTCTTAGATTTTAAGATTTTTATGGATTTGAAAAAAAATATTTTTAGATTTATAGATTTTTGAATTTTATATATTTTTTAGATTTATAGCAGTTTAGAATAATAGCATTTCTATTTAGATATTGACAAAAAAAACCTACCGTTGAACTTCATGAGCTGATCCCAATTGATTAGCTTTCTCAACAGTCAAATGTTGGAGTTTAGTCCAGTTTTCATTCAAGTCTTGCATTTGAGATTGAATCTTCAAAGCAGCTTCGGTTTGTCCCAAAGATGTCAATTGAACAGCTATTTCATTCATGTTGGCCAAACGGACTTCATTTGCTTTCAAATCATCGTTAAAGTCATCGAATTTCTTTTGCAAAACCTCGACCTCTTCCAAGTCTTCACAGACAGTCTCAGCAATTTGGGCGTGGTTCTCTTTGTCTTTGATCCAAGCGGCTAAGTCAGCGGCTTCACGGACAAGAACATAAGCCTTGGTGGTCTCATTGAGCTTGTCTTGGCGCTCACGAGCTCTGGCCAACAAATTGTCGTACTGAGTGTTGATTTGGTTTTGCCTCTTTGAAATTGAGTGATTGTCAACCAAGTTTTGTTGACTGGCGCTCAAACCAGCTTCGATTTTCTTGACATAAGCTGCTGGGACAAAACCTTGACGATCGTTGACTTCCACTTTCCACCAGTCTTTGTTGTTGGAGTTGAGAAGTGTCAAGACGTCTCCTTTCTTCATGGAGACCTCACGTGGAGACTTTTCAACGTAATCGTAAAGAGCGACAACGCATTCCTTGCCAGTAATGTCGACCACTGGAGTTTCTTGTTGACGACAGTTTTGGGCTTGATCTTGCAAAGCTTGGATTGTGTTGCCAAAAGCTTCTAAATCGGAAACCAAAGCTTCGTGTTTCTTCAACAAAGCTTCCGAAGAGTCTTCGTCCTTGCCGAAATCTTGACCAGAGACAATTGGCTCTTTCTCGCGCATCCATGACTCAGCCTCATTAGCATCAGCGAAATATTGATGAGCTTGCAAAGAGTCTTCGAGATCTTGTTTGCGTTGGGAAGACTTTTCCTTCAAATTGTTCCATTGATCTTGAACAGCATTGATGCGAGTGCGGATTTCCTCGCGGGCGATTTGTCCATCGTCTTTCAACATGTGTTCTCCAGAATTCAAGACATTGACAAGTCTACCTTCGTGGTTGTTGATTTCAGCCAAGACAGCTTGGTGTTTCTTGATCAAGTTTTGGACTCCAATCAGGTCTCTACCGCGGTTGGTGCTTCCAGCTATTGGCTCTTTCTCTCTGATCCAAGCGGCTTCGTCTTCCAAGTCACGGAAGAGTTGTTGGACTTGTAGAGAGTCATACAAACGGTTCTTACGGTCAGTCATTGGAGAGGCCAAAGCGGAATAACGAGCAGACAAAGTGTTCTCCTTCTTCCTGATGTTGTCAGCGTCGAAATGGTCACTTTCGATGAATTTGTTGGCTGCCACTTTGATACCTTCAATTCGGTCTTGATGAGCCATGACATCGGCTTCCAAAAGAGCATGTTTCTTCTGGAGATTTTGAACCGAAGTCAAATCCTTTCCATAGTCTTCAGACAACAATTGTCCTTCGATTTCACTCAACCAGAGTTCAATGTCTTCAATGGTGCGGTTGAATTGTTGCTGTTGACAGGCTTCTTGCAACTTGCTGCCCTTCTTGTCACTGGCTTGAACTAAGGTCTCCCATAACACAACAATCTCTTGGGTCCTTTGGTTGATTTGGTCTGAAGCGTAGTGGTTCTTCTCGATGAGTTCAGTGCCAAGAGAAGTGATGTCTTCGATTCTAGACTTGTTGGCATTTAATTCGTGCTCGAACGTTTGATGTTTTTGCATTTTACCGTTCAAGTTTGTTGGGTCTAAATAACTGTCATCGGTGGCGAACTTCAATTTCTCGCTAATCCATCCTTTGGTTTCATCGCAATCGCGTTCGAATTGTTGGTAACGGTTTGAGTCTTCCAAAAGTTGACGACGAGCGGCAGACTTCTCTTGCAAGGCTGAACGTCTGGCCAACAACATTTGACGCCGTTGAGCGACATCATCAGCTGCGTAATGAGAACCATCAATCAATTTAGTGGCGAAAATGTCCAAAGCCTTAATCTTCTCCTCTTGAGCAGCCAAACTCTTTTCAAAGTCTTCATGTTTCTTGATCAAAGCCTCTACGGAGTCTAAAGAGTCTCCCAAGTCTTCATTGGCAAGGAAAGCCTCTTGTTTTGCCATCCAAGTGTCAGCTTGTTCTGTGTCACGGTAGAACAATTGCAAGTCCATGCATTGCTCGTATAGAATACGACGGTCTTCCCACATGGACAAAAGAGAACTCTTGTCGTTTTCCAAAGCTGCCAACTTTTCTTGAATCTCTGCTGCGGCGTAGTGTTCCCTCTCGAGGAGATTTCTTCCAGACTCAGTTGTCTGCTTGAAGGAGTCTTCTCTAGCGTCAATTTCACCTTTGTGTTCTTGGTGGCGTTCCAACAAAGCTTCAGCACCGGCAACATCTTTAGCCAACTCATCAGCAGAGATGACGGCTTTCATTCCATTGATCCAGGAAACGAGATCACGGAAGTCAGCCAAGAATCTGTGAAGCGAATAAGACTCATCTAGTTTTTGTTTGCGTTCCTTGGCTTTAGCGGTCAAGCTTTGCCAGTAATCGGCGATTTCAGCTTGTTTCTTCCTGATTTGATCACTGTGGTCTCCATGAATAGAGCAAAGCCTTTGTGACTCAGTTCCTAAAGTAGAGACCTTGTCTTCAAGAGCAGCCAAGTCTCTTTCCACACCTTCGTGCTTACGTTGGAGAGCTTGAACACTGGCTAAATCACGACCGTAGTCGTCAGAGGAAAGGACGACATCTTTCTCGGCGATCCAGGCAACGGTTTCATCAGCATCCCTGTTGAAACGTTGGATTTCATGAGCTCCGAAGAGCTTCTCCTGACGAACAATAGCCAATTGCTTCAATCTTTGCCAAGCTTCGTTCAACTCATCCTTCCTCTTAGTGATGACGTCACGTTCTGGGTGACCGTCTTGAATCAACTTTTCAGACATTTGGTTGACCTCGGTCACACGGTATTCCTGAGAGGCCATGTCCTTTTGGAATTCATCGAATTTGCGTTGGAGAACTTCGACGTGCTCTAAATCATCACCGAACTCGTCAGCAGTGACAAAGGCTTCCTTGTCTTTAATCCAGAACATAACTTCTTCGCAATGACGAAGAAACTGTACCAAGACCAAGGCTTGTTGGAGTTTCTGGCCTTTCTCAGCCAAACGGTTCAACAAAAGCTCCCACAATCTGTGTAACTCGTCCAATCGACGTTGAATTTCACCTGAGGCGAAATGGTTTTGGTTGATCATTTCTTGACCAGTGTTGTCCAACGAAACGATGGCATTGCTGTGGGCAGACACTTCGGCTTCGAAAGCTTGATGTTTTTGGATCTTAGCTTGGAGATTGATAGGGTCGCGGTAACTCTCCTCACTAGCTGCCTGTAATTTCTCATTGATCCAGTTCTCTAACTCATCAGCGTCACGTTTGAAATACTGGAAGCGACGGGAGTCTTCGAGCTTCTCACGCTTTTGACGAGTCTCAATTTTAAAGTCATTGTAACGAGACAGGACCTGTTCACGACGTTCTTGAATGTCTTCGACTGTCTCGAGGATCTTTACTTCCTTAGGAGTAAATTGTTCCATTGTTTTTCGTTTTTTGTATCTGGAAGATTTGAAGGAAAATCTATTAGTTTTGGTTTGGGAGTTCGTTTTATTAGAGGAGGAGTGTTTATATATTTAAATTATTCTGAAATTGTGTTTGAATTTGATGATAAGGAAGACAATTTTTTAATAGGACTAGGTCTATGGAAAGACGGATGAATCTAAGGCTAAATCTCATACCGAAAACCAGACAGGAAGATAAATTAACAATGGTACAGCATTTTCGCAGAATAAAGAATCTTACTGATAAAGCTGAAAAAACTCATCAGAAGTAAACGACCAGAAGTTTTATGATTAGGCAGTAAACACTGCAATTTATCTTATAAATAAATTGTCTTGAAACAGCAAGATGTGCAAATTAAACAAGGCTTTGTGTGGTCTAAGACAAGCGAGTATGTGCTAGAATAAGAAATTGAGCAGAACGTTAAAAGATTTTGGGTGACAACAGTCTAAGATGGATCCTTGCATATATTACCATAATGTATATTATTATCAACATCTTAAATGATGTTGATGACATCATGATTTTTAGTAAAGATCGGGAGTTCAAGGACAGACTGAAAAGCTATTTGATGAATGTATTCAAAATGAAAAATCTAGGAGAAGTCATCCTTCGTATGTAGATAATTCGTGACAGGAAGAAAGGAAAGCTTCGGGTTGATCAAGAGAGTTATATCAAAGATATTCACATATTTTCACAGAAGTTCTCCCAAATATGCTAGAAGAATATGAAGAAGTTTTACATTTTTTTCATTCATTCTTAATGAAGCTTCCAAACTTATAACATGTTTATTAATATCTTCGAAGTAAAGTAAATTCAAGCTAATCTAGGATAGGATTTTAAATATTTTGGAAGGAAATTAGTTCTTTGGGCATTTGAAACGTTTAAAATCAACCATAAACATTTTTAAAGCGTAGTCAAGATTTTTGAAAAATTTAAAAGTTTGCGTTTTAAGATCAAAACTTAGACCCGTCTAAAAAACCTATACAATTATCCTTATTAACTTAGTAAAGCGCTCAGCTCAGTTTAGTTCAGCTAAGATCAGGCTGGTGCCATAAACTAAACAGCTAGAGATCCAGAACAGATGAAACCATCCCCAATGTTTGTTCAGAATGTGGAGCAGCACCACATGATGTGAAACATTTATACTCATGTCCGAACATCCCACACCATTAACGGTCGAAGCATTATGGACCAACCTCAAAGAAGTCTCAAATGTAATGTAAATGTAAATTATTAGAACTTTATAACAACAACATAACATTATTTAAATTAAAATCATATTACATGGAGTTAGTTTTTATTTTGTCACTGAAAAAATCCGTTCGACGTAGCTAAGTGGAAGAGACATGGAGTTTTGGTAAACGATGTACGCGCTTTCACCTACCACGCACTGTGTCACGGTTTAAATCTCGCTAATATCAAGTGTTTTTTGGAACAGTGGTAATGATAGTTTAAATAATGTAGCTCTTCTCATTCTTAAAGCAAGTATACAGGGTTTATACAAATCTCATCAAGTTAAAAATAAATAAGCTTTAGAAAAAAGAGCCCTTCAAAACTAATAGTGAAACTCTTAAAATTAGATTTAAAAGTTTATACAATTGAATTCAATTTTTTGTTAAATATGATTTTTTTATAGTTTATACTTTTTTAAACATTTTTTTTATAATTTTCTCTTTTAAATTGTATTATTAAATTTTATTTATCCTTAAAATAACCTTATTAAAAAACACCCTTTTTTTTATAGTATTCCGAATTCTAACAATTTAATAACTTTGTAGATTTATACAAATTTAAAATCTTTTTCAAAAATTATTTTTAGACAATTTTAGAAAAACAAAATGTTTAAACCTTTGAAAGCCTTTAAACCCCAATTAAAAAAAACCTTACGTAAAGAAACATTGTTGAATAAAGTATTCAACTTTGCATTATTTTGTATTTCACAGGTATTTGTTGATGCATTAAACAGGGTTCTTACAAATACAAAGTAATACCAAATAAAAACAAGAATGAGCTATCATAGTAAAACTTTTAAAATCAGACCAGTTTTAAAAATTGAATTTTAATTTAGAGATTGCAATTTAAACAATATTTCGGAAATTACATTTTTATTTTAAAACAAAAATCTGAATAACTGAATAATCAATGTGAAACTTTTAAGACTAAGCAAATTAAAACAAACATTTGAAGCTCAAGAATCTCAATTTTTTTTAAGATAAATATTTAAATATTACATTGTTTTTTTCTTATTTAAAAGTGCATGATTTGTTTCAATATTATATATGAAATTTTGTAATCATGAAGTTTAGAATCTTTAAATATTCATTTAGGATAAAGGATCATTTTGTTTTACTAAATTTTTCAAATAAACATTAAAACTAAAAACTTAAAATTTATATTTTAAAATATTTTGATAATTATAAATAATAATTGAGTAAATTTTTTATTTATTTTTTAATTAAAATTTTGTTGAATTCTATATTTAAAAAAAATTATTTTGAAGATTTTAGATTTTTATATTTTTAAACATTTTGATAAAGATAAATATTAACATAAACCAAAGCTAAGAAAATCTATATTTAGATTTGAGCATTTTTTGTATTCATTATTTTTGAAAATAAAATTATTCTTTAATTTTGAAATGTTTATTCGTTTTGTTTTTAAATATTTTTCTAAATTATAGTATGGAAAGATTATTAAATTTAACGTTAAAAAAATAATTTCTTTTTTAATTTTACAATTTTAATATATTTGAAAATACTTCAGAAATTCAAAGATATAAAAGATCATATACATATATTATGATTTAATCTCGAATTAAATAACGTTATCATTTTTGAAGATGGATAATGTAACGATACCCGATCAAAATTAATCCGGTATACCAATACCACCCCTGGAATTCTAAGTACTTGAAATTTTACTGAATGTTTGTTTGTTTTGTAATTAACTGAATTTGTCCCGGATTTTTGAAAATGATCTCCTTATTAATAAAAAAGCCTTTTTTATATTTTTTTTTTTAAACAAAAAGAGCCTTTTTGAGCTTTAAAAAGCTCTCTTATAGAAAAAGAACCATAAAAAGCCTTTAATATTTTGTTTTATGGATGTTCTTAAGACAATTTTCGTTTTACCTCTCATTTATTTCTAAAGAACCCAAATCAAATACTTTAAGATAACACCGTTCAGAGAGTTGTCACATTAGACATTTGATAAATGTATTATAAAATACTTGTTTTGTATTAGAAAGACAGGAAACGCTTTCTATTCCCATGTCCAACGTCTACTCAACAAAAAATAATGTTTTTTTAACACAATTTCTGCACTTATTTCAGAAAATCACATTATTACTATAGACAAATGACTCACAACAAACACTATTTTTCTTCACTCAAATTAAACAAACACACTAAACAAATTGACCTTTGAAATGATATCACTAGGCACTCCTCTCACTAGTAATACAACAAATATTGAAAAACTATTCCTTACCTTTTTTCGTTATTTCAATAAAAAAAAGTCCACTTTTAATACTGTTGATCTTAATTCTGAAAGAAAAAATGTTCCAATAAGCGAAAGATTCAACGAAAACAAATATTTTTTAAACAACCGAAAAAATTAAGCTCTAATTGACTCTCGCGACTGAACTGGAAATTGTGTAATGAATTCACGGTCTTTCCTCTCTCTTTCTGCCTATCTATGTTATTTTTCTATTCAACAAACCAACAAAAATGTGAGCTAAAACTGAAAATATTTCGACTGTGTTGATGGTTATTCATTTCGATTCATTCTTGATAAGATAAATGTGAATGAGTGATGATGTCATATCCATAACTAAATTAATGAACAAACGCAAACGCAAGCACAAACAGTTCATGTATAGTTTTTGTGGTGAAAGCATGATCTTAATTCTGAATTGCATTGGTATTTGTTCTTTGATCGTTAATTACAAAATGGTTAGGAGGTTATGGGAAGGGTACTTCGGGGTTCCAGACATTTATTTAATAGGGGTTTAGTTCATCTTCAATCATTTAACAATCAAATGTATTTTGGAAGCCATAAACGTTCACAAATTTTTCAGAAATCATCTCAAAGTCATCAAATTATTTAAAAATTTACTTTATGAAATTATCGAAATCTTAGCAAAATCATTTGAAAACCTGTCACATAATCTTGTACACAATTTTTTTTTTTTTTTTAATATTGATATAAAGTCTAAAAAATTTGAGTTTTCTAAAAATATTGAAATCTTTTTTTAAGATATGTAGTTTTTAGTAAGAAATTGTTTGTTATAACATTCTTAACATTAAATTCTATGAAATGTATAGATAGTATTTGGAACGAGTTGACAAACCATTCGCCACAATTGTGTGCCAGATTGCCTAAAAACCAAAATCCTTCCAATGGAATTTGTAAATTTTCCATGGGATTTTTTATAACTTATGGGATTTCATAATAATGTTAAGGATTTTGTGAAAATTATGAGATTTTGTAATATTTAAAAAATATAAATTAATTATAGAATTTAAATTGTTAACGCTAAAATTGTACAAATTTAAAAAACATTAAAAGTAATGCATTTTGTTTAATGTACTGTTAATATCTGTATTTTTTTGAAAATTGAAATATAGATTTAAGTAATGGATTTTACTACTTTCTTATTTTTATTTAAACCATCATAAATTTTAAGGATTTTTTGTTGGTTTTTAATGTAAATTTAACTAAAAAGTTAAAAACTATTGAAATTTTGTTAAATATATTATTTTGATATATTTAACAAAAGTTTTATGAAAAGGAGTGGAACTTTAATTGTTAATTTATGTTGTGTTTGAAATGGTTGGAAACATGACATGACATCTTTTTGAGAAGCACTTTTGATTAGAAGAAAGCTCTAAGAAATTAGGGATTTTGTAAATTAATGACGGGATTTTATAAATAGCCTTAAACATTTTAAGAAGTCTTTGGATTTTGTAATTTTTAAGGGAATTTGAAGGATTTCTAGTAATTATGTGTCAGATTTCTGCATTAAAAATCTCAGCGGTTTTATCTATATATTTTTATTTGTATCTATTATTAGAATTAATTTTATAAAAAAAACCCTATCTTCATTCCAATTGTTTTATTATCTTTTATATTTTAGGATTTTTATTCTGTTAATCATTAATGTTTTTAACAAGAAAAACTTCTGGTTTTTTTAATTTAACTTTTGTTGTATTTATTTTATATTGATTTTATATTTGTTTATAATTTTTTTTGTATTTTTTAATTTTTTTAAATGTTATTTTTTTTAAATATGTTTTTGTTTGTATTTTATTTTTTGTTCGTCTTGTTTTTTTTTTTTTTTTTGTAATTATTGTT
>JXPG01020152.1:29336-43382 GCA_001015175.1 Megaselia abdita
TTTTTTTTTTTTTTATGTTTTGGAATTGCTTGTTTTTTATTTTTTATTGTTTTTTATCTATTATTTCTTTAATTATATGTTTAATTTTACAATTTTGAAATATTTCTCGTCTTTTTTGTTTATATTTTATTTATTTTTAGTGTTTATTGTTGTACTTTTTGTTTGTTTAATGTTTTCTTTACAAAATCTGTCTTTTTTTTCATTAATTTTTAATGTTTGTGTAAAATATTTGTTTGTCTTGGGAGTTTCATTAATGATTTTTTTATATTTCATATTCACGATTTTTGTTGTAATCCTATGTTATTTGTGAAGCTTATTTTATTCAAATTTTATATATTTTTGTTCTTAGCTTTTTAGTTTTTTTTTCGTGGTTTTCTTTTTATTTGATTTTTTAATATTTCATTTTAATTTTTGTTTTATTTTTTTATGATATACTTTAATTTATTTTATTTTGAATATGTTTTTTGTTTGTATTCTTTTTAGTGTTTTTTTATAATTTTTTTTTGTTTGTTTAATGTTGATATTTGTTTATTTTTGAAACTCAATACAGATTTTGATTGAATTATTTTCAGAAATATTAATATATTTTATTATCTTTATAAAACTTTATTTGATCTTGGAACCTAATTTCATCCCAGAAATAAACTCGTGTTCTCAGAGTTTATTTCTGGGATTATCTAATACCAGTGTCCAAAAATATTTTCAAAACACTTTAAAGCAATAAAAAACTGAACTTCGTTACGTAATTTCGTCAAACACATAACGTAATCCTTAACGTAACGTGACCAAACGTATCCTATCTTCTAATCCAGACACCAGTGAACATATTCTGAATTTTAAAAATTAAATTGTCTTATAAATTAAAAAAGAATGTTTTATATCTTTTAACACCAAATATTTATCTTCGAATTTATTTTTAAATAATTACCCTTTTTCGTTTATGCTTTTTTCCATAAATTTTAATTTAAAAATATATTTTTTTAATTTCACAATTTATAAATCAAATATCTGATTTGAAACTTTATTTTAGAAACTTTGACAAGAATTAATACAAGATCTTAAAGTGTTTTATTTGATTATCAAAAATGTAAACATTTTTCTTTTTAAACTAAAATTAATTTTAATAATAACAATTTTCTTTCGATATAAACAAAAAATTACATCAAATTTAAAACTATTTTAAATTTCAAGAAAAATATTTACAAAAAAACAAAAGCATTCTGCTTTTTTAACATACCTTTTTCGAAAAAGTGTTATTAAACCCTTGTTTTCTAAATTTAAATATTTAATAAAATCTAATTTTTGTTTTGTTGAAAAAGGGAATCGAATGGAAATACAATTGACCTTAGGTATTTTTGTACTTTTTGTTTGTTTTTGAGTAACACAACATAAGAAAACGAAAATTTGGAAACGTATTTCAAACAATTAAAACATATTATAGATCTTTCGGATTTTGAAACTTTTTGAATCAAATTTTGAATGTAAAGAGTTTTCTGTAACTTAAAAAAAAACACCAAAAACTTCCCAAAAAATGATAATTTAACGAATATCTCAAAATCAATTCCGTAGATACCCACCCAAATTTCAAAACCACCTTTTCCCCCAAAAAACAACAAATTGAAAGTATGTAAAAAAAAACCATGTAAAAAGATTGTTTATTTTCAATCACCCTCTTCCATTTCAACATTTCTAACAATGTCAGCTAAAACGTCCATCATTAAAACCGGTTTTTCCATTTCCGAGTTGCTTTTTCCAATCACAGTTCTTAAGATCTCCGAGATTCCATTGAGGACAAATTGAGGCCATTGATGTTTGTAAAGCTTGAGAAATGCATCGTTGAGATAATCTGGGGTTATGAGCCTTGCTTCAACCAATGTGCTGAGGAGATCTCCAAGTTTCACATAAGAAACAGTATTCCTGGAGCGTTGAAGAGAACGGAAAAAGTAGACCGTCAAAAGTCCATCGAAAATATTTGAGCTTGATTTTAATCCAAAGACCAATGGGAGCATTTCCTCATGTTGCCAGATGTTCATAAATTCCTCGATAACCTCGGCATTCAGAACCATTGGGAAGTAACAGATCAAATTTTGAATCAAATTTATGGTCATCAAACCTGTGACACGGAAGAAGAAATATGGCAAAGTATTTTCCTCAAAAGTACTTTTGTACTTTTTCAAAAACACCAAGAGATCTTTCGAGTTTACGAATTTGTAAGAGTAGGACGTGTTGTGCAACCAGTATTGAAGTTCATCGAGGCTTTCAGAAAGATTGGTGTTTTCCTGTCGGATTACAAGGTTCGTGTGTTGGCCATTCTTGTTTTGCTGTTGTTTTTGAAACTTTTCAGCGTCTGATTGGATGTCCGTCGAGTAAAACGAGAGATCTTTGAGATTGTTCTTCCTCCATTCGGTGGTTTTCAACAGGCACTTCTCTTTCACTAGTTGGAGGCAGGTTTGCTTCACGACCGATTGGGTTTCAGTGGGCAACAAAGCGGCCAAGGCTTGGGATGCTCTTTCTTCGATCATTTTAGGAACCTCCGTATTCCAGTCTTCTAAGACTATGTTAAATGATTTCGTAAAAATGTCTTTGATGTTTTTGAAAATACTCGGGTAATCCATGTCGTTTATGTTTTGGATGTTTTCCATAGCGGTCGTCTTTGAAGGTAAGAGGAATTTCACTTGAAAGTCTTTGATTACAGCTGAGCTGGTTCTTTCAATCACGAATTCAATGGTCCTTCTTACAGACAGACTTTGAGAGTGAAGAAATGCTTCCACGAGTTTACTTTTGTTGTCTTGGACGTTTTGCTGTTGGACGTTTGGAGTTGATTGTTCAGTCATAATTTTCGTGGTTATATGGCGATATCTCCCAGTGCGAGACAATGATTTCGCCACTCCTTTCGGCATTATAGCCACACGGAAATCCGCTAGGAAAGGACAAGATGCGTTGAGAATGGTTTCCAAGAGCCCAGAAGAAGGTGAGGAAGAAACAGATGATTGAAAAACCTCTTTCTCGTCAAAGGTTTTCTTGACCAAACTACATTGATAAAATGTTTTCACCTTGGTAACACTTCCGACGAGAACATTTTCCTCCATTTCTTTGACCACGTTCGAATTGTGAGGAAGGTAAATGGGAACTTCTTGGAAGTCCATCAAAAAATTGAGATCGGTTTTGGGGTTTTTCATTTGTCTGTGAACATAATAATCTCCAACTAAGTTCAGTTGCTCAAACAACCAACCCAAACAAGACAAGATTATAAAATTGGACGTGTGTCGGAGCTTCAAAACGTCTATTTTCCAGTAAATCTCAAAAAGCAATGAAAAAACTCGCTTATACTCATTATGCTTCAAAGAAACTTCATCCAGCATAACGAGATATTGGACCATCCAAGGAATCGTGATCAAAAGTTTCTTCTCAATCAAAGCTTTTTTCAAAATTCTAAAGAAATCGATTGTCGAACTAACATTGTTTTTCAAGTCCATCTGTTTTTGATCCATCAAAGAATTTTTGTTTCCTTCATAGGTGAATGGGATGGAAACAACAAGTCCAAGAAACTTTGAAAGGATTCTCAAATTCGAAATCACTTCAGTCCTCACAACATACTCCGTGGTCTCTTCACTTCCTCCACTTGAGCTCAAATTCAAAATATCATAAGTTGAGTCGTTCAACTCAATCAAATTGGCAACGAGGACTAATTTTATTTGTTCCATGAAAATATGAGAACCGGCGGTTTGTAAAAACTGTTTGAAAAATATCTGATTTCCCGGAAACTGATAATTCGTGCTGAAACTACCCGGCGTTACTAATCTCTGAGTGAGCTTGCTGAGTTTTATCTGGTCAACATCGGAGAGCTCTTGAGGAAGAGGTTCATTAGCGGAGAGTAACAGTTGAGCAAGGAATAACTGAGCTAAATGAGCCATATTTATTGGATGCTCAGATACATTAAATATGGTATTTTGAATTTTACTTCCCAAAGACTCTTTGAAGTTCCAAAGCGGATTCATGTGTTTCTGTTCCCACGTTTTTAAAATAGCATAAAAAGCGTCTCGTTGTTTTCGAAAATTGGCAAATTCCAAGTCGGATGAGAAATTATTGCGAGTATCATTTTCTTGTTGCAAGAAAACTGAGTTTCCTACCGTTGAATTACTTGGGAACGAGGTATCATGATGATTTGACCGAGATGATTCTATCAAATCGGATTTCTTTGAGTAAACTGTTTGCAGATAGGACGTGAGTTGTGGTTGCGATGATGTTATTCTGTTGTTTTCTAGAGAAATGTTTTTTTTTATTTAAATGTTCTTGAGTTATTGTGGTGGTTTCTTTGGTTGTGGTTGTAGAGATGTTGTGGTTGTAGAGATTTTGTAAGAAAATTTCAGCTTCTTGTACTTGAGAAATTATTTTAAATATTATTTATTTAACGAATAAGATTAATAAATTGAATAATTGATTTGAATTTCCCCACATTTTTACATTTAATCTTGAATGTCAGAGAACTAAGGATAATCAGCTTTGAAATCGGTTTATGACTCCGTCCATCTTAGTTATTGAATATATTTATATATTAACGTTTTAAAAATCACCGGGATTCTCAAAATTTTACATTTATAACACAATTTGTTAAGAATATAATACATTTTAACGTTTTTTAACTTTTTAATTCAAGGGTAAGAATTTAAATTAAAACACTATTTAAATTAAATCAAAAAGAAAATATGTAATCGACAATGCAAGGAAAACTTTTCATTCAATAATTTATTGTTGTCTTTGAATGTTGATTAAATTGAATTGAGATTCATTTCCGTCGAGGATTTTGAGTTGATTTTACATTGTTTTAAAATATTTATAAGAATTCATAAAAAACGGTTTACAACTTTCCAGATCATTAGAAAGTCATAGTTTTTAAAAAGATCAAGAAAAATATACTTTTGTTATAGATTTTTACGAATATTCTAAGAAAGTTGAAGGAAATGTTTCTGAACATATTGCGTTTTAATATATTTTCAAAGACTTAAATTTCTTTTTTACAATGTGAAGTTTTCACTTTGGAATTGAGTTTTCGTAATATTGTGTATTAAAAAGCAAATTTAGAAAAAACAGGAATGAAAGATTCTTTAATGTTTAAAAAATGGGTTATTTGATTCGTTAAGATTTGCCGAAATTTTCAAAATAACCATATTTTATCATTTTCGTTATAAAGATTCAATATCTTGTAACATACCATTTCTTAGAAGAAAAGTCTGATTTAAAAAGGTATTTGACGAAAGTAAATTTTTTCGAAAATATGGCACTCGTAGAAGAAGATTAAATAATCAATTGGACATGCATTTCCATTTTCTTTTTTTTTTTTTTGCAAAAATGTAAATTTTTTAAAATATCCGTTTTTTTTAATATTAAAATAATGATTCATAATATACAATTCGTAGAAGAAAAGTTTAATCAAAAAAGTAATTTCACGAAAATTGTATTTTTAACTCAAAAATTAGTGGTACCCCTTACTATTTGCTTCGAAAATTTTTAAATTTCAAAAAAATTGGATTTTATTACTGAAACGTCTTAATTTACTTAAAAAAAAGCATTTCGTAGAAGAAAAGTTTAATAGAAAAAACAGATGCAACGAATCGGACACATCTTTTGGTGCGAAGGACTAAAGTTCTAATGATTTTTTAAAAGAAAGCAGAGTTTTTGGTCTAGCAAGCCTAAGTCTTAGTGGTCCCATTTGCATCGAAAGACATATTCTAAGTTAATTGGACTCATTATGAGTGGACAAAGAAGATGTCATTTCTAGGGCTGTACTTTGGTAAGTTCTTCATTTAATATTTAATAACATTTAAAGAACTAGTTAATCTCACCTAGTTTCTTCATTAAAATTATGAAGGTTTTGATACAAAATCCCTAAATTTTCATTTCTGCAAAAATTCCCAAAATAACCACAAAAACCCTTCAACCACAACACTTAAGACCACCAATGAAAATAATTTACCTATGACAACCTTCAACGAACTCAAATCGAGTACAGCTAAGATTCCCCTCCTCCTGTTTAAAACTTCCAGTGCGAAAAACACACAGTTTGTGAATTCCTTGAAAACAAGGAAGACTTCACTGAATCCAACGTTTATCAATCTCCTGTCGATCTCTTCGATGTCTGCTTCTGGGTTTGAGGGACTCGTTGCAATACCATCTGCATCAAGGATATTCAAGATGAATGAGATTTCACTAAGAATATTGGCTGTTAAGTGTAGGTCCATAAGAATACAGTAGATTTCCGCCAGTCTTTTCAAGATAACCTGGTTTTCAACACTAACATTTTCTAAAGATATTTCAACGGGCTTAGTTTTCAAAGGACTCTCGGCAGCAATAGCCGCTACCGAGGATCTCAATGAGAAAACAACGGGTGGTTGGATTTCATCGATTTGCTTCGATATTTCAGTCATTTCGGTCTTCATCTTCTGCCTGTCCATGATTTCCGAAGTGTCGTTGATCTTTAAAATGTTATTGTCGTTTCGGAACGCTGGACTCGTAAAGGCATCTGAATCAGAGTCATTGATAGATTTACTTAACGTTATTGGTACCACTCGTTTCTTCTGAACTTGTTTTTTAGATTTCACTCGGTTACTCGGAGTCGATGTGTTCATAAAGTCTTCTAATGAGAATTCCCTGATACTTCTTGAGTTGTTGGCGGATGTTTGCGTCGAGTTGAATGAGTGCTCTGTGGACTTGCTCTGCTTGGGAGTCGATGTGACATTGGTCTTCATCCGATTGTCAAGACTTTTGTTGAGAACTTCCGGGAAATCAGACTGTTCGAATAAAGATGTTCTGATCTTTTTCTTCGTTAGGATTGGTTTCGGATCTAAGGTCAAACTCGACGATGAACAGTCTTTTATGCTCACTTGGCTTTCTTCGGGCTTTAACGGTGTGAACAAAGGGGTCGCCGTACTCCCATTACAACCTTTCAAAAACACTTCAATTTGTTGACGGAGGAAGTTCAAAAAGAACACTCCGAACTCTTCGACTGAACATTTCGAAGAGAACTGACTGAGAAAGAACTGCTGAAAGTTTCCACTCTCTTCTCGGCACAGTTTCTGTAAAATCTCTTCAGGGGTCATCGTTTATACTTGAAAACTTGTCTGTCTGTCTTTCTATTCATTCAGTAGTAAAATTGTATGAGTTTAATGCTTTTAATTTGAATCTTCTTTATTTCTTTCTTTTTATTCTATGAGTTTGTGGAGTGAAGTGTGGAAGAAGAACGAATGCATTATATCTGAAAAGAAGACAAATGCAAAGAGGAATTAGAAACTACAGCTGAAGACGAAAATAGAATTTCTATTTCTTTTCTTTCAAATTTATGTTAAACAACAAACAATTTTACTACTTTTGATTCAAGACTGACAAATATTTCTAGTTTCTACGTGTTACAGACTGAACGGTTTTATATATTTACTGTTTTTAGTAGAGTTTTGGAGTAATTTTTGTTATTTAGGGAATATTTTCAAAAATATTTGTTGTTATTTTTTGACTATTTGAAATTTTGATTTAAAATGTATGATTTGATGATTTTAAAGATTATATATGAATTTTTAATAATAGATGATGTTATATAGATACACTTAATTTGAAAAGGTAAAACATTTCAAATGAAGCAACATATTTAAGGAAGTTGTTCTTTTTACATACAACCATAAAATACAAGACAAATAACCCAATAAAACCTATAAGGATAACTCAAGCTTGAACTTTCCTAATAGCTCTTTAAATTCAAGTCATTTAAATTTAAGCTCGACTTGTTTTAATAATTGAAAACCACAATGAACCAGGTAGTATATAAGACTTTTATGAATGAAATCTTCTTAGGAAAAATCTTGATTTATAGTAACAGATTAAGGCCAGAGTGCTAGCACCTACACCAAATCAGTGCCTATCGCTTGAATAGAAATATTTAAACTAAATAGAAGGATGATTCTACAGACAGTAAAAAAAGGTGACATTGTCTGTAATAAAGTCTGAAGCTTTTGAGGTGGAAATCATTAGTGTAAAAAACATTAGGCTATGATGGCTCAAACTTAAAATTCTACAATATTTTATTGAGAAAATGATTTTTTTAAATTTAAATGGAAAAGAACTTTTTAAGAGTTTTATAGAAGTTCATTAAATTAAATCAAAAAATGCAAAGCATTAATTCTCATTGATATCTAAACTAATTACATTCATGACAAAGTGCAAACATGTGGATCTTAAAAGCCAAAGTCTGGTACAATTTTCCAAATCATGACAAAATCTTAAGCCGTGCTAAAAATATCAGAACATTTAATTGAATTATAGTGTTTTTGATGTTTCACCTTTTGATCGTGACACAATATTTGACACTCTTAGAGGAAATCGTGTTTGAATAAAACAATTCCAAGCGAAATAAATATTCTTTTTAAAGGAATTTATTTTCTAAAATCCTAACAAAACCACCAATATCCTATGCTTTGATGATACTATTACAAGTGTAGCTTTTTGTATCATGCTCCTCACCTGAACTTTTAGGAAGGAAACCTGACAGACCATTTTAAGAAATCAGGAAAAATTAAGAAATACAATCAAAAACTTGTGAACTTATTTATTGAATCATTTTTTGATGAAATTTGTTAATTTTTAAATATCTTAATTCAACTTCAAGAATTTCTATACAATAAGTAGAACAAAAATAAATAATTTATGTTTATAAATTTTTTTTTAATAACCTAAAACTTTTTTTTTTCAAAATTATTAGTTTTTTTGTAAAGTATATTTCAATAATAAACAAAAAATTAAAGAATATAATAAAATTTGTTTTAAATATAATATATCCGAAAATGTTTATTAAAATATCAAAAATATATTTAAAACATAAGAAAATATGTTATAATATAGAAAAATATATATATTAAATAATTAATTAGGAATTGGTTATCGCGGGATCTACGTTTAATAAACAAATGTTTTAAGTACACCATATTAAGTCGGATTCCGCGAAAACGGTAATATTTTTAATTTGATTCTATTATTGTTTTTATTTGTATTGTATGTTTTTCTTATGTTGTTTATCTCATTTATAGCATTTCTTCTTTCTTTTCAATATTTAAAAAAATGCCAATTTGATAACCTAGATATTTTGATTTTTTTAAAAGTCCTTTGAGGAATCGAATTAATCAATTTCTACCTGTATATATTTTTATTTTTGTCAATAAATATTAAACTTAAATATATTGATATAAAAACTAAAATACACAACTACGAACCAAAGATGGCTATATGTATTAGCAGTGATATTAAAGAATGTTTTCGTTCCTCATCTGAATAGAGTCAATGATGAGCATCGAGTGCATTAGAGGTTGGTTGATTAATGGGGTAGACTGCAATAGAGCAATTGACACACTTGAAGTTGTCGTTTTGCATGCATTACAGGAACTTAATTGTTCATCAACATCGAATAGTGAGGGTGACACCTGTTAGCTCCGAATCAAACGAAAAACAATTTATTTTCTTTGAGAATAGCTTTTAAAGATCTTGCTTATCGAATGAAATATATGTGAAAAATTATTTCAGTATAATAAGACAAGATATAATAAAAAAATAATTATTATTTATAATATTTGTTTGAAATACACAAATACTATTTTTGTGTTATTAATTAAAAGTAATATTTATTAATAGATCTTTTATTGAAATATCATATAAACTGGTCATGTCTACAGACTTCAAGATGATAGGTGGACCAAACTGATCACAGAATTGATACCTTATGGAAATACCAGAAGAGTAGGGAGACAAACAAAAGGATGGAGAGATGAAATTTGCAACTTCTGCCCGAACTTTCACCATTTCACCAACAACGGATTAGAATGAAAAGAGAAAGGATTAACTTTCAAAACAAATACAGGGGAGGTTTTTCGCTAATAAATCAAATTTATTGTTATATTTTCTAAAATTGTACCTTTATTGAATTATCTTAAGCGTAATAAAGCTATTAATAATAATAATAATAATCAACATGTTCTATTTCTTTATAAAGAGTTTTACAACCGGAAGGAAAAAAGGAGGAAATTTGGCACAAAATTTATAGAAATCATTTAACGTCCACGAAAAATTAAAAGATCCCAAGACTATTTACAAAATCAAAAGACTTCTTAAAAATCATAAAGCAATTTACAAAATGTCTATATTTCTTAGAAAATCTTTAACTACAATATTTTAAATCTTTATATATTTTTCAGCCGAGAGCCAATTTAATCAGAAGTGCTTCTAAATAGCCAACGTTAAATATTAATTTAAAGCTATATTCTGCATTACATTTCGAAATATCTCATATTTTATAAGACCGCTGGTCTACGGTACGTAAAAGGTATCCGAAAATTTGTTTCAAACACAAAATAAACTACCAATGTTCACTATAAAATTTCAATTGTCTACACCCACAGAAAAGAATAGTAATTGGAATACTATGCTAATAGTAATATTCAAATTTTACTATTTGGCATAGTATTTTTGTATTTTAAATAGTAATATTTACTATCCAAATAGTAAAAAACCAAACAAAAAAAAAAATATTTTTTACGCTATTACATAGATTTAAAAAAAAAAAGATCGGGTTTATAATTTTATTCTTTTTTGTTGTGGGATATTTCGAAAAGATTTCCCCTAACTTTAAGATTGTGTCAGGATGTTTTTAGAAATGTTATGATTTTGCATAGATTTATACTAAGTTAAATTTCGAATGATTTTCAGGGCGATTTGAGAATATTTTTAAAAATGAAATTGATAGTCAAATCAATCATAATATTTTAAGACGTGTATTTAAATTCTAGAACAAAATACGCATAATAAATACAATAAATTTTGTCGTGAAAATCAGATATTTTGTTTTTTTGTTTTAACTTTAATTTAACTAAACTTGTGTCATAACCTAGTGATGTGCGAACTCGCTTACTCGTCAACAACACCCGTAATGGTAAGTTAAAAGCGGAGCCGCCACATTTTTTTCATTCCCTCTATCTGAATAAAAGACATAAGAGAGTAAGTCTTTCGAACTATTGTTCTGAATTTAATTCTCCATACTTATTAAGGAGTTTTTGTTTCGCCGCTTCCTGGATGGGAATAGTGATTATGGTGTTTTACTATCTAAAATAGTGATAAAGAATAGTAATAATTACTACGCAGAATAGTAAGAGAATAGCAATATTTACTATCGGCTGGTAAAGCCTAAATTTACTATCGGAATAGTAAATATTACTACGAAAAAAGGAATATTTACTATTTTTTTATTGTGGGTGTATTTCTTTAATTTTTGAGTGTTTTTTTTAATAATTTAATTTTTAACTGTTTTTAATAAAATTGTTGTTTAATATTTTTAGAAGTGTTTAACTTTTTAATTAAATTTACATTAAAAATAAAAAACCATTGAAGTATTTTGACTTTTAAATAAAAATAATAAAGTTAAAGTAGTAAAGTCAAATACTTAAATTTATATTTATAGTGAAAAAATAAGAAGGCTTTAAAAACACTTTCCAAACAATGCAGATATAAAGAGTACACCAAATAAAATTATTTTGAGGAGAACATATTTTTAGAGTTAACAGTTTAAAAACTTTTTTTGTCTGTTTTTAAATCAGTATTTGAAATGTTCTCCAACTTATTTAAGTGTTCAAAACATGTTACAAAATCTCAATTTTTTTAACAAATTCTCATAATTCCTACAAAATTTACAACTTTATTTATGAAATCCCATAAATTATACAACATCTTTTTAATAATTCAGGAAATCCCATTGAACATTTACAAAATCCCTTGGAAGGTTTTTGGGTTTTAGGAAATCTAGCGAGTGGTTTTCCCCTCGATTATATATTTTAGCTTTCTTAATCTCAACAGGACTTTTAGAGACGAGTCCTATGTTCCGTTTCTTCATTGACTTGGTTAAAGGAACTGAGCATCTCTTATTAAATAGTATAAAAGGACATTTTGTTTTGATGTAGGACGGTCCTGGGCTCAAATCAAATTTATACTTCTAGAATATACTTTTATATTCACGCTTTCACCAATAAAACCTAAACATTAATTTGAGCATTTCTAATGGACTCAGCGAAACCACGCTTATATGTACTTCGGTTTAGATAATGATATGAATATAAAAATGTCTCTTAAGCCAGAAATTTAAATTAATAAAATTAAAGAGTCTTTGTTTAAATACTTGTCGCAATTAGGGAATATTGACGAACAAGACTAGGGGTAAACATATGGGGCTTACTAAGGGGCAAACATGTGGACTTTGGACGTCAAAATCTTGTACAGCGTTGGTTAAAATCTTTACAAAGTCATCTAAAACCCTAACAAAATCTTAAACTTCTTACAAAATCTAAAATTTCTTATAAATATACATAATCTTGTTCAAAAATCCTAAGAATTCCAAAATGTTTTGAAGTCTCTTTCATGGACCACTTTGAAAAGGATTTTCCATTGTTTTTATATTAGTATTTCTCATAGATTTTTAAGATCTTGTTAGAATTTTCATTCTAGATTTGTTAGTATTTAATATGAATTTTTGACAATTTTGTAAATAAAAATAAAATTTTATAAATAATTTTGAAATATAAATCAATCACAAAACTTCCTCAAAGCTATGATTGTTAAATATTATTCAATACTTTATTTCAATACAATTTTGTTGATTCCGTTGAAGTTATTCAAAACAAAATAAAGTATTGAAAGCTCATTTAAATCATATAATTAATTCTAAACTGATAAGTCTGACTACACAAAGCGGAATCTGCGAAGTGAACCTACCCTTACAATTTAACTGTTGTGATTTTCATATTAAGTGGAATTTGAAATTGGTAGAACTTTTTCTTAATTTAAGTGTTCGTACAATGGTTAACAATCACTTAAAAGAAGAAACAAACTATTTTTAAAATACCAATCTAAACAAGAAATAAATAAAAAGAAAGAAACTTCCTCATTCACTTTAGTCAAAAATAGAACACTCCACGACTCTAGAAAGCAAAAACACTCAATCAAGCATCAAGTAAAAACGATGACGTCACTTTTATAAACAAATTAAGGGCAAACGGAGAGGGGGAATCGAGTTCGAGGGTGCAGCGGAAAGGAAAGAGTTGACAAGACAGTTGGAAAGAGACAAAAGACAAATTTACATAAAATTAACAACAAAAACATAAAGTTTTTAACAAATTCTAATCTATTTTGATAAACAATTATTAATTTGACGTCGACCTCAAGAGAAGCGGCGAATTACGTAAGAATTCGAGTGGAGCGAATGACTTCATTTCTATTGATTTTTCAAGATCGATAGAAATTTCGCATTTTTCTTGAAATCTTCGATTAAACTCTTTAAGAAAACACAAAACAAACTGATTTTGACACAATTTAAACTAAAAATCTGAATATTTCCAGAGAAATTTCCATTTTACAGGGCGTGGTTTAAACAATTTTTTAAAACTTAATTTTCCGGTTGAATTTCATGTTTTTCTATAGAATCTTATAATTTTCAACTTACACTTTGATTATTCTCAATTAATTTAAATTTTTCTTGTAATTTTTATTCGTTTTTCACACTTTTATTTTATTTTTCCGTGGACAAAATTTAACACTTAACTTTCAACTGCTTGTTTTTACTCACAGCCAATCAGAGCTTGCGGGTGCATTTTTTTTTTCAATCGGGAAATGAAAGAGATAGAGAGGGTTTCACTCGATTTTAATTTGTTGGTGGCGGAAGCTAATGAGAAGACGGCATTTTTCTAACAACATAATTTGTGGTATTGTAGTTTGTATGGAAGATATGTCAGCCGTGTCTAAAATAAGGTGGTTAGTGGTTTAACTATTTACTGACTGAGTCATGGATGAAAATTACACAATGGACCGCCAATTTAACTACCCCAAACATCTGACATAACTAAGCACCAAAGCATAGACCTATGCGAGGAGTGGGACACTTCTTCAGACCTGTCAGTCTTTTTTTTGACATTTCTTCTTCTTGTTTCAAGGTAGTTGGTTGGTGTAGGTGCTAGCGCTCTCGCCTTCCAG